>APFE030556222.1:144114-201569 GCA_000404065.3 Pinus taeda | reverse complement strand
CTCTTGTATTTCCTGCGTGCATGCCTCCCCAAATCCGCAGATTTATGCGCTCAACGACAGATCCCGTGGTTTAAAGACGCCGAAACACGTCTCGAGCCAAAAAAATTTGCTACTAAATTGAGATCCCACCGGCCCTGGAAAGTGCTCTGATACCACTTGTTATTCTCTTAACCTGCAAATGATACCCAAATACAAAATATGCGAAGAAAAGAGACCCAGAACACAGAATATGCGAAGAAAAGATACCCAAAACACAAAATAGTAATGATTTTATTATTCAGAGAGTAATGTTCACTTGCCTCTTCAAGGGGGAAACCTCCACTAGAGCAGAGCTCGATTAAAAAATAAGACACGATGCTCCTCACAGGGAGTTTCTATCCTTTATATATGACCCCTACGTGCAATACCACGGGCCAATACCGCGTATTACTAATACCATCTATCTAATACTACGACCCATTTGCAACTAACTGTGGTTCCGTTATTAATTATGGATTAACCACTTACAATTATTAATATGGGCTTTATTGACTCTTGACTATGACGTGGTCCCATTACATAGATAAGGGGGTTAGGGTGGGGCCCTAACATTATATGCTGGCACCCGAGTTGCGATGTAGTATCATATATTCCATCATGTTCATTTGGTACTATTGGGATCAATTTCTTGACTTCGGTGATCAACTTCATACTTTACCATCATTGATAAGCTCTTTATATGTTCTATTCAAACATGTACTTTCTTGATTATGACTAGATGATCCATTATGTAATTTCAATTCCTTTATACTTGTATACATATTGGATATGCTTTGTACTTGATATGTGGACATACTTTACTATTTGAGGATGGATATTCCCACCTCAGACAATAGTTTCTTTATGATCTATTTCAATGGCTTGGTAGGCTGAATTTTGGTGAACTCCTCCTTGGCCTTGGCATGATTATTTCCATACACAATAAATTTCAGCCATCATGTACCCCTTCTGACCTCATATATTAGGGGGCATCTGTTATAGCACCATTTACCACTCTTGGTAGATCTGATTCTTCGTTTATGGTCTAGGGCAACCCTTCCTTCCAGACTTGGTCCAAAATCTTAAAAAGCAATGTTTTATTCCCTATACGCTACTTTTCCCTGTGTAAAAGTGTGTATAGATGGGTCAACATATACCCAACCCGTGTACATATGTTAAAACACTTCAAAAAAATAAATTTCCTTAATTTCGGGTGGTCACGGGTTTTACCTCTTACTCACCTCATATTGCCCATGCCCCAACTATTTCCCAACTGAAAAAAAAAATAACTTGGAGAGGTATAAATAAACCTCCATGGGAAGGCCTTAAGGGAGAAAGGATGAGATATTGATACTATAGTGAGATTATCCCTGATCAAGTCTAAAGAATCCCTGTGCTTCCTACACTCCCCAAAGCTTTAAGAAACCCTTGTTTCCTTAATTATAGATATCCCCCACCTTGCTTGAAATATCCTTCTGTTGGTGATGGAGGAAGATTGCTGAAGGCCGGGAAAGGATGGATCTGGAGGATGGCTCCGCTTGGAGCTAGAGAAAGACTCAAGTTGTATTTCTCCACCATATTTGTAGCTTACTTCAATAAAAAGGAATGTTGTTACGTTTCCGAATTTGAAATGTGTTTATGCATCAAGGTTATGTAGTAATTCATTTATGAATCTTTATTGATGTATAATTAGTCATTCATTTATATGATGTGAACTTAACATCATGTATATCCTTTATGTTTCTACTATCTTGTATGTTTTATTTGAATAATTTTCAGGTTTGAAGAACATTGGGAGAAGTTGAGGGTTTGCACCCTACGGGATCTACCTAAATGACGGGCATAAAGTAAGTACAATCCTATGTGATTTAGTAGAATAAGGATGTTTAATCATTGTTTGAGCATTTCTTGTTGAAGTTTTTTGTCTGCATTGTTGGGGTTCTCAACCCAAAGCCCTAGGGTTGTTTCACCTATAACAACCCAATAATGTACCCAATCTTGAAAATAGTTGCTTCCAAAACTTGGAATTGAACATGGCATATGTATCTGAAATAATTTTCTTGGGAACTCCATGGAACCTCACAATCTCCTTTATGAATGTTTAAGCCACTTTACTTGTTGATTTGGTGGATTTAACTACTACAAAGTGAGATACCTTGCTCAACATATCAATCACCACGATAATTGCATCATGTTATTTTGAGGTTTTTGGAAAACTAGTGATTAAATCCATGGAGATCACTTCCCACTTCTATTTTAGAATGGGAATGGGTTGCAATAAGCTTGCTTGATGTTTACGTGTAGTATTTACCTGCTGAAATTCTATGCATTTTGCAACAAAATCAACCACTTCCTTTTTCAAATTAGGCCAATAATAAAACTTCTTGATGGTTGTGAGTGTCTTTTGGTATCCCAGGAGGTTAGAATATAGTTTTTCATGAAACTCTTTCTCTATAATCCTCTTCAAATCATCATTATTTGGTAAATATATTATGTTCTTAAATCTAATCATACCCTCATTTATGAGACGATATTCCTCATCCTCACCATCTTGTTCCAACTCTTCCTTCGCTTGCTGATATTTCTCATCATGTTGTTCTACATATTTGATCCATTCTACTAGATCCACTCCATAAGAACATTTCTTTGCTATGTGATTCAATTGAATTCTTCTACTAAGTGCATCAACAACCTTTTCCTTCTTTACCTTGATGTACACAATCTCAAAATCGAACTCACTATGTATAACTAAGCACCTGATTTGTCATACATTCAACTTAGGTTGATCAAATAAATATTTAAGTCCACCATGATCTATCATGGATGAACTTATTGTTGAGAAGGTAATGTCTACACATATTCTATGCATGAATAATGGCTACTAGCTCCAAATCATGAGTCACATAGTTTGTCTCATGTTCATTTATTTTGTGTGATTCATAGAAAACTATCTATTCTTCTTGCATAAAGACTCCACTAAGCCCTTGTTTATGCAATCCTCAAAATAGGTGCATTAGTGAGAAACTTCTTTAACTAATCAAATCTTGTTGCACATTCAGCGACCCATTCAAAAATCTTTCCCTTCCTCTATAAGGATGTGATAGGATGACATATCTTGGATAAGTTTATGATTAACCTCCTATAATAGCTTGCCAATTCCATGAATGATCTAATCTCATTCACATTTTTCAGTGTTGGCCATTCTATAATGCCTTTGAACTTTTCCAGATCAACTGATATCCCTTCCTTGGAGATAATGTGCCCCAAATAGTGTATCTATGACTGGAATAAATTACACTTGCTAAGCATTGCATAAAGCTTGTGTTCCCTCAACAACTATAGTATTGTAGCTAGGTGTTTCTCATGTTCCTCTTCAATCTTCGAATACACTAATATTTCATTAAAAAAGACAGCTATGAACTTGTCCAAGTAAGGTCCGAACACACTATTCATTAAACACATGAAACTAATAGAAACATTAGTAAGCCCAAAGGGTACCACCATAAACTCATAGTGCCCATTTCTTGTCCAAAAATTAGTCTTATGGATGTCTTACTCATTGATGTGTATTTGATGATACCCAAACCTCAAATCTATCTTGGAGAAGATTGTTTCTCCTCTCAACTGATCAAATAAATAATTAATCCATGGCAATGGGTACTGATTCTTAATTGTAACTTTATTAATTGTTTGTAGTCAATACAAAGGTTGAGTGCCCCATCCTTATTCTTCACAAATAACCTTAATTAAGCATCTCCTTCATCTGTAGTTTTAATTCAATCAGTTTAGATGTACTCATCTACTATGGTTCCTTGGATGTTGATGCTACTCCAAGAACTAAGTCAATAGAGAAATCAACTTCTCTGTGAGGAGGTAGTATTAGAATTCCAGCTGGAAACACATCTCTGAATTTCTGCAACATGAGATACTTCTCTAATGCTTTAATCTCCTCTTATGTAGCACTATCATAAGATTTTCCATCACTAGAAATTTGTACAACAAATAATTTACAACCTTTTTGGAACAAACACTTAGCTTGCATGGTTATAATTAGTCTCACTAAAGTTGTCTTTTTCTTACCCTGCAAGATGTTTCTTTCTCTAGCATCATCCATGCACTTAATTTTTTTTCATAGAAATCAAATTTAGTTTTGTGCATCTACAACCAATCCATGCCCAATACCATGTATGCACCCAATGGAAAAAAAATTAAATGTGTTGTTGTTGGCATATTGTTGGCCCAAATGCACACAATTTCACCCAATAAATGATTTTTCTCTTTGTTCCTGTTATCAACGAAACTAACAAAGGTTTTGCATGCAATTATTTTTCCAACTTGCATTTTTCCACAAGCTTTCAATTAATATAATTGTAATTATAATCAGGATCAATTAAAATAGAAATGATTTGATTACACAACTTACCTTCCATTTCAATGATGGATGTCTTGTGGCATGCCTGGCAATTATCGACAATTACATAGATTCTGAGCAGACTCTATGCCACATCGCCTACTTCTTGAGCTTCCTAGGTGTTGTAAATTTTTGCACCTACATTTTTCTATTGTGGATAGTCCCTCTTTTAGTAATTTTCCCACGAGTTCAACATTTCAGCTGCTCTTTATTTTCAAGTCTGCATTTTTCTCCTTCTTGTTGATGCATACTACCTTTGATAGTTGGAATAGATTTTTGCTCAAATCAATTTTCATTAGCTAAATGTGTTAATTTCTTCTTGTTCACAATTTTCATGGGACATTTCTTCTTATCGTTACTGTATGTTATTCCTTTCTTTTCAATCACTTTTAAATTATGGCCTAGGATTTGCTTGTTCATAACAATGCTTTAATTTCTTTATGGTATCATTGAGAGTTTGTGGTTCATAAGACTCTATGCAGTCTTTAAATTACATGGGAAACACATTGATAAATCGTTGAACTTTATCCTTCTCCTCCTTGAGATATGGCACATATCTCAACAATTCTAGAAATTTGGTAATATTCTTCATCCAACAACTATCCCATTTCTTATCATAAAACTCCTTTGTGTTTCTCTCATAATATCTTTATGACAAGTATTTGTCTCTAAATAAACTCTGAAACTTGCTCCATGTCAATATCTCTTCAATTATTCCTTTTAAAATCCTCCCTCCATATATCGTTTTTTCATTTCAAACTATACGTGGCCAATTTTTCTTTCATATTTTCAGAATAATCATGGATTCTAAAAAAATTGTTCATTCCAAGAATCCCTGCTTCTACATCTCATATTTCTTCATCTCTCCATAAAACCTAGGTGGTTTTTCCTTTTTAAATTCTTCAGGCATATAGTCCCTTTCTCTTTTGACACCAAAGAGTGTTGCTTTCCTCTATGACTAGTTCCTCGTTCATGCTGCCTTTGTCTCTGCAACTCTGATAGGATTTGTAGTATGAATGAATTGACCTCCTCCTTATTTTCTCGAGCCTTTATACATCATTAATTATCTTCTTTGAAAAATTGGATCTCAATCTCCATGCTTCTCAAGGTATTCATCCCACTAGAAGAATTTATCCCTCCCCCTTGGCCAACTAGTATTTATTCTTCATCCATCCTTACTACTTTATATCCATGCTTTGATTGATTAAAGTTTTATTGTACCATTCCTATCCTCATTTCTTTCTCTTTCCCTATCTTTTGTTTCTTGTGATGTGGTTTCATTCACATGTGATTGTTAGACACATGATAATATAAATAAATAACAATAAATCATGCCATGAACTTGATCTTGCAAAGTTGCCATAATAAGACTTCTTGTAACAAACAACCATGCATGCATCTCCAGCAACATATTTCTTTCGACATAAATTTATATCTCATCAACTAAAAATAAAATCATATCAAACATGCATGGATGGATTCAATCATTCACACAATCAAGTAAACATGTTTCTTTTTTCTCATGGGAGAGCCCATCTAGTCCAAGTGTTGAACTTGGATTCTCTAATACCACTTGTAAACACAACCCTCCTAAGCCCAAACCTAACTAGTATTAGAAGTAGATGATTCCTCTATTGACCTAAGTCCTAAGGTATAGTTATGGGAATGGGAGTAAAATTTTCAACTTTTTTTTTTTACCTTTCTAGAATTTCAAATAAATAATATCGTTGCATTCATCTCGTCAAGCCAAATCCAATGATATAAATTTTGCCTCATTCTGACTTAGGGATCAAAAGTTATGGGCCTTTAAAGATAGGTTAATGACATCCTACCAAACTATCGTGACCTCCATGTGGAAGCTTCATAGAGGCCCACATGACAAGTGATGTGGAACATGGACCCATCACAACCAACATGGAACTTGACACATGGCCACCATGGACAAGGCCACATGGAGGGAATAAGTCCCAAGGAGGGTTGAGGTCGGCCCTCCCTTCATAGTTATTTAAAAAAAATAATGATGGGCCCAATTCCCAACCTCTGAATTGGGTTAGGGTCAACCCAACTTTGTTTGGCATCACAACTCCAAAGGTCAAGGTCAGCCCAACCCTCAACCCTCCTGACCCTTGATATGTAGGTTGCAGTGGGTCAGGTATGTCTGCCAGAGGTCAGGTAAAGCCACCAAAGGTTGGACATTTTTGGCGACCTCCTGACCTTCAACTTGGTTGACCTGTAGTCCAGAATTGTAATTTGTTTTGCAATTTATAATACTTGAATAGTGCTATAACTTTTCAAACTTTTCAAGAACTATTTCCAACACATAATGGTGAACAAACTCATAAAGAATTTAAGTCTAAACTTAAGAAATAGTTAATCATATGCATGATATCTATTTAAAAACATTTTCAAGTGCATTTTCTCCTAAAATATAGAGAGTTGTAACAACACATTAACAAAGCAGATAACTCATATTATTTTCTCAAAAACCCTTTTAATAAAGCCAATAAGTGACTAAGTCTCATAAACTACAAGGGATGGCGATAAGGCCTCCTTCCCTTCAATAAGAAATGTACCCATTAACATGCAACCAATATTCCATTACATATACAACAATTTAGACATGCAATCAAAGTCCATACTACAATTCATTTTGCATTATCTTTTCACACAATTCAACACTCATTTCTACTAGTGCAACCCAACACCATCATAGTGAAGTAACCCTTGCATCAAATATGTTAGTACAACATCGTTCATCTCGTGCATTTATGCTTTCACATCCTCATGTAGCTTGAAATTTACATAGTAAACATGCACAGTCCTATAATTTAAACAAAATCATATCACAACAATAAGGAAAATTGTAGCTAGTCACTACAAGAACTAAATCAATTCTGCCACATGTTGTTCCAACAACTTTTAGACATTGAAAACACATTGTTCAATCATAAATATAAAGAATTCATGAACTATGTCATTGTTGGGCCCTACTTTTGTTATCCTTTTGGTACCCTATTCTACTATTTCCAATACAGCCTACCAAATTTTACCCTTTTTGACGCCTTGAAACCAATCTATATTGGTTAAACTACGTTATTTTATAATGGAGTTAAGAATCACAATAAAAATTGTTTTTACATATATTTGGTTAGTCTAAGTATATGATTCAACGAGTTTATATTTCTTGACTCACTATTGACTAATTTCTTTATAGGGTTCTTGTTATAGACATATTTGGGCATTGCAACCCCAATCACATATGTCAATAAACCAAGGGATCTTAAACCCCTAAAAGCATTGTTTCACACCCTAAAGGATCATGGTCAACTGATTACATCATTTCCCATAAGTTCCACCTACAAAACCACTCAGAACTGGCCAAAACTGGACCATACAGACTACTCCACGCTTAGGGTGCGATGCATACTAGCTGCTACACTAGCCAGGTGCAATGCATACTAAAAGAGTCTTCTGTGGGGTGCGATGGGTAAGAGTAGACAAATGGCAGAGGTAGTTTTCTAAGTGGAAACCTAGGGAATCTTCTATAAACTTCTCCTATGACACTTGCCTCTCTAAATTCACCCAGGGATGAGTAAGAGATCAAGAAATCTCCAAGTGGAACCAAGAACTATAAGTGAAATGACACTAATCAAAAACCCAGAAGCTGACGCATCCCTCTACAAATATTTATAAATAGATCCCTCACCATAGAGATCTAGAGGTTGGAATTTTGTAATTTGTAAGGAAGTGTTGTTGGTTTCTCTTTGAGACATTGCATTGTTGGGTGATCTTGCTTTTCATGAGGTGAAGAGGGCTTTCATGCTGGGAGGATGATGTTGGATCAGACAACTGGGTTGTAATCCTCTCCTCTACTTCTACTGTCAATAAAGCTATTTGAATTTTCCTCCATATACTTGTGTATTTGTGAATCTTGCTATTTTTAAATGCAATTGTATGGTTAATGTACTTCTGATTCTGCATTGTTTATGGTATTATAGATCCTATGCTTTGATGGTGTTTTATTGCTTTGCCTCTACAAGTGTTCTTTAAAGTGGGACAAGTGAAAAAGGAGTGGCAAGCTCTATCAAAGGGGAGAGGAAACAAGCAAGTAGCCAAGAGAAAGATTCAGGTTGGTGCTCTCTGCTTCTCTCTTATCCATCATACATAAAGGAAAACACAAGTTACTTTGAATTGTTTGTTTCTAAGATAGCTATCCATCTTAGTCAGACTAGTAGATCAAATAGACACTAGTTTTCTCAAAAAAAAAATGGTGACTCCACTGGGGATCAAATAGTTGTTCCTTTACTGTTGTTTGCTTTATAAACTACAGACAGAGCCTAAAGTTAAGCCAACTAGCCTTGGAACTACTTTTTCCATGCAACTGCAAAGTAGATCAACGCTGCTTCAGTCAATCTTCGGGTTGGTTTATGAACTGAACATCTAACTTGAAAACATCTTAAGTGCCCTTGTGGTAGCTCAATAACCTCATAAGATCATACCCCTATACTTTGTGCTTACTGTTTATCATAGCTTAGCTGAAATAATTGAACTTAGCTGCAAATTTTGAGCAAAAACCAAGCTCAGTTTCATTCCCTGGTCCATTGCACTATCTGTAGCTGGCAGTCTAGATGCATCGCACCTCCTGTGTGTTGTAGGTGAGATGCATCCTTGTTTCCCTTAAGGACAGGTGCAATGACTGAATGATATTCTTTCCTTCTCTGGAACTTGTTTTTTTCTTCTTTGTTTTCAGCTCTATTCAGTAGTTTTGCTGCTTATGATTAGTATATCATTGTTGAAGCCTTCTTCCTTTACATTATTTAGCCTCCATTGATCAGGAATTGTGAATGTTTTTTATGTATTTTTCATCATTTATAGTCCTCCTTTGTCAAGAGTAGCTTAATCGAACTATCATCTTTTGATTCAAAAGTGTTGTAACTTTCGTTTTGAGTCAAGAACAAGAGTGTCGTAAAGTCTTCCTCTTATAGATAGTTTATTGTACTATTGTCATTTTATTTTATTTGAATTATCAATATTTAAAGTGTTGAAAGAAGTTTTCCATTCGAAATTGAAAGTGTCATTTGAGTCTTCCTTTCATTTTGAAAAGAAATTGTTAAAGTGTCGCTTTGAAGAAAATAGTTTAGATCTATACCTAGTTTTCCTTTTTGGCATTATCACATTAAGGAAGTAGAAAAACAAATACATGCATGTGCATTTTCATTTAGACAACATGCGGAAAATGATTTAGGAAAAGTGCATTTAGTGTGTGCTCTCTGCTCTCTGTTGAAAGAATCGTACTTTTCTTTCCTTAGTAGCTAGGATTTTCATTGCTAAAAGAAAAACAAACGACTGTTTATCATTTTAGATTGCATATTTAGGAATTTACATCTACATCACGCGGTGAACCTTGAAAGACAAACTTCTAAGAAAGATCAACTCTAAAATAAACCTCAATGAACATAAAAACACTTTGGAACCTAACACACAACATCTAGAATTCTAGGCTAGAGACGTATTCGGGCATCACAAAACTTGGTAACTATCGTTTTCATTGAAGGTTGGGTGATTCCTCCTCTTTGATACGACAAGTGCCAATACGGACTTGTGCTCCTCATAGAAGCAAGTATATATTGGGAGACCACAATAGACTAATATCCTTTATCCTTAGGAAGTCCTTGGTAATTTCTCTTTAATTTACCACCAAGGTGTATATCGCAGTTCTGCGATTGGTTTAGTAATCCCTCTGTCTAGATTTCTAGAGTAGTCACTTTCGTTCCTTTTTGACTCCCTAAAAGAAAAGTTCCATCTGAGCACTTGTCACTTTAGGCTCATTAAAAATCGAAGGCAACTAGAGTCACCTTTAGCTTTTTCTCGACTCTTAAAAATTGAAAAAGCAAGTTGTGTCAAAGCGTCATAAAATTCATTTAATTCGGAATAACATTTTCCCCTTTTTAATTTTGAGTTGATCAAGTAATCTACAATCGTGGAAGAAAGTCAATAAAAACCCCATCGTTCGCAGAGACTAGTGAGTCAACCATCTTTGACTCCAGAAATGAAGCCATTCCACGCAAAACGGTCTCGTTTAACTGGGTCGAATTCTCTTGGTCTATTTGAAACTTGTGTTTCAACATCATCAGAGACTCCAGTTACTCCAATTATTTCTGGTACCCTTGCCTTTACAGAAGAAGTTTTACAGTTACAAGAGGACATTAGAACTGATCCTAGTGTAATGGTAAACACTTGTACCCCTGAACCAGCTCCATCTAGGTCTCATTCAAAAGGTGTCACTCCTCCAGTGTCTGTTACTGCAGAAGCTATACCTTCTTTGGCTCCAGAAATATTTTACGGACCTGACGGACCACCACTTCCACCTGGATTGATTGCTATAGAAGAGATTGTAGAGGATCTTCCATCCAGTACCCCATTGCATATTGGAACTGGGATCCACCTAAATCCTTCTACTACAGAGGTGAATTCTTTTAATCACCCTTCATCGCAAGTTCCTGTCGAATCGTTAGGAAATCTTTTGGATAGAATAAATATGTCTGAACAACCATCAACATCTAGGATTGTGTCATCTGATACAATAGTAGCAGAGCCTCCTACTACTACTCTGACAATGTTTTCTGGTATACCATCTGTTCCAACTAGTTCTCAACCGCTAGATGGAGTCCACCCAGGGACTGTTTCGATAGCATGGTCTATTCCTATTTGTTCATCTGGAATCTTATCTGGAATTTCTTATGTTGAGACTCAGCAACTTGATCCTTCACATCAGTATTAATTTGGGCAATCCAATCTCCAAAGAACAATTTATCCTTTGAACACTGGATTGCTGCAATATGGGGGGCAGTATGCTTTTCATTGTTCCCTCTGGGATAGCAACCATATGAGAGTTCACAACAAAATTCGAGTGAAACTGGAATTGCATCTAGTGGTTGGGTACCAATACTGCCTCAACAACCAAGAGTTGTATATTCAATGCAACCAAATCAACTTGTGTCGAACATTCCCACTACACCTACTATTGTGACGGTGTCACAAGTGCAAG
This sequence comes from Pinus taeda, assembly GCA_000404065.3. Classification (NCBI taxonomy): domain Eukaryota; kingdom Viridiplantae; phylum Streptophyta; class Pinopsida; order Pinales; family Pinaceae; genus Pinus; species Pinus taeda. Next base: position 190,092 of record APFE030556222.1, on the reverse strand, counting down.
CGTTGCCTATTGTATGTCAACCTCAAGTCTCTCAGGTGGTAATACAACAACCTCTTGTCTCCATGGCTCAATCACAACCTGAGATTAGTGCCTCCTTAACTGGAGCGACTCAGGCTCAAACAGGTACTATCACCCCTCATCTTGGTCAAACATCTAGTATTGGACAACAACAATTGGTCCAACAACCATGGATGGTACAATATCAACAACCACAATTCCAACAAGCTTACCAAGGACCTGAGCAACAAATCTTTGTAGGTAATGGGCAATCGTATTTCCAAAACGGTTATGAACAATCATATTATAATGGTTATGCCCATCAACCTTATCAAAGTTATCAACATCAGATACATTATGCTAGTATGCAAAGACCTACTGCTCAGGCAATCCCATCTTATCCTGGGTATGCTTTGCCAAACCTGAATCAACAATTGCCTTTTGTAGCAACTTTGTAATTATCGATCTGAACCAGCTAACAAATGATTTGATTTCTTACGCCGCTTGGTGGTTAGCGATTCCTCATAATATTCCCTATGATATTCCTAAATTTAATGGAAATCCGGGTGAAGACCCATCGAATCATGTAATGACTTTTCATTTGTTGTTTTCATCTAACGCCCTTAATGATGATTCGATTAGGCTTCGCCTTTTTTAGTGAACGCTAACTAGTCCAGCAATGAAATGGTACATCAAATTGCCTAGAGCTTCATTTGACAACTTCAGCACCCTTGCCACTACCTTTTTAACCCACTTTCAGCTACCCATAAGGTACAAAACAGAAACGGAGCTCCTTACCAATTTTAAATAGACAACAGCCACTCACATATCTGATCATATTCATGAGTGGAAATGTCGTTGTCGAATGGTAAAGACATATGTTCCTGATCAGCTTCTAGCTGAGTGGTTTGTTAAGTCATTATTACCTTCTTTTACTGAAGATGTGGCTAAGGGAGGAGTTGTCACTGAGTGCAAGTCATTGCTCATGCACAATATATAGACTTGATCTATACTCAGTCTCGCATGCTCTATGACAAAATTCCTAATGCGCCTAGACTAGAATTTTCTGTTCCTCCCCCTCCTAAATCAAACAGGGACACTCATGCCGCCGATGGCATGATTGGCACCTCAAGTACGCAAACCATAAAGGCTCCATCTAGTAAGGCCCTTACAGTTTCTAGTAAAAAAACAAATGAAAAACTTCTTACCTCGGAGGTTAATGCCGTGTCATCTGACAAAGGCAAAGAACCAAAGCAACCAAGGGGCAAGAAGAAAGGGAAAAACAAAAAGAAGAAACAGGAAGATTTGACTCTTGAGAAGTCTTCTGGAAACCCTGCTAGGCGAAAGAAACCTAATCAGCCATGCTTCATATGTGATGAGCACCATTATAAGAAATATTGTCCACATCAAGCTAAGGTCACGAATTTTTTGAAAACTTCAAGTACCTTGGTGGTATTGACTGATCCGTTTCCAAACCCAAAAAATAATCTAGTTGCTATCGATCATGCTTCCCCATCCCAAGTGCTTATGTTGTCCATTTCGAAACAAAAAAACAATGCTTTGATATCAACAAGGAATAAAGATTATGGGAATCCACAGATGTCCAACAACAAGGCTACAGATCAACCTAGTAGTTCGACAACAACTTCATCAGAAGTTGTGGCACCCATCATTCCTGAACTAACAATAAAGCTGCCAAAGGGAGTAGTACATAAATTGACATTTAATCCTTGTGCTCGAGGATCATAGAATTATAATATAGTAGAGGATCCTGTTCAATTTCCATCTGCTATGTCCACACTTGAAGTACTGCAAAATTGCCCCTCCCAAAAGCAAGCTTTATTATCAGCAATAGGTGGGATTGACCCAATGGATTCCAATCTTGTGGCCTTTAACCACAAAGGATATGAACCTCAGTTACCAGCCCAACTCGCTTTCCTTGTACAGGTAAAAGCTCTCAACAAAACTATTCATCAAACAATCATTGATGAGGGGGCATCTACCTATATTATGTCAATGAGTTGCTGGAAAGCTTTAGGCTTACCACCCTTGTCATGATCATCAACAACATTAAAAGCTTTCGATGGAAGAACATACACACCGTACGGGATTTTAAGTAACTTTCCAGTTGAACTGGGGGGGCAAGACAGTAGAAATTGAAGTCGAAGTTATCGATGGAAACTTCGATTACAATATCCTACTGTGAAGGCCCTGGATTTATGCTATGGCTGTTGTTGTGTCAATTTAGAAATATTGCATTTCCCTTCCAAGGTGCAATTACAATCGTTGACCAACTAACCGTTTTCCCCAATAGTTCACAAGCTACGGGAAGCATTCCAATGATCCATGGAAGCTCTCAATCGCTTAAAAATGTCGGAGTAGGCCTCCTAAAAGACCTTGCCTTAATGGGTACTTTTTCCCTCTCACCTTCGAGTAATCTAGCGGAAGTGGCCACGATGGAAACCTGTAATATGGTATCTTCTACATCAACAAAGATTAAGAAGATTTCCGAACATTTTGTTAGCATGGATCATCGCCAGGTATTTCCTCCAAGCCCCATAGAAATTTTGTAGCAATAAATTTTCTTGGACTGGGCAGCAAACCCAAATCAACACTCATCAAGTGTTTGGATAGGATAGATAGGTCTCTAGAATATGGCACCTCTTCAGATCCTTGGTCACGTATAGATTCTACAGAAAAAGGAATCATTCAGTCAATGATGATAGGAGAGGCACCATGGGAAGATTACCACCATCGTTCCCATCTTCAAGATAACGATGAAGATTATTCCAGTGACCTTAATCATCCTTTAGTTTTTTATTTTCTATCAACTACTGTAAATACGGTGGATTTTGAGTGAAATCTATCCAATATTGAAGAAACTATTGCCATAAATATCTCGACCAAACCTAATGTTGTAGAGAATATTCATGTTGGCGAATATTGTTCTACTTTAGAACTGGAAATATATTGCCATCTCTTTCGCGAATTTAGAGATGTCTTTGCATGGTCATATGAAGAAATTCCAGGCATTGACTCGAGCATCATTGAAAATGAAATCAAGATGTACCCAGATGTCAAACCAGTACAATAGCAGCTTCGACAGGTTCACCTGAATAAAGCTGCTGCCATCAAGGCAGAAGTTGAAAAACTTTTACATGCTAGTTTCATTTACCCTGTTCCTCTAACTAATTGGGTATCGGTTATTGTTCCTGTCATGAAAAAGCAAGGAACAATTAGAGTGTGCGTTGATTACAGGGATGTAAATCAAGATTGTCCAAAGGACAACTACCGTACACCCTTCATCGACCAGATAATGGATGAATGAGCTAGATGCAAAATCTTTTCATTCATGGATGGATTTTCTGGATACAATCAAATAAACATCTGTCCACACGACCAATCAAAGACTGCATTTATATGTCCGTGGGGCACATTCGCGTACTGTAAACTACCTTTCAGTTTAAAGAACACAGCGGCAACTTTTTAGAGGGCAACGGACTACGCCTTCCATGACATCAAACACATCATTCAACCATATCTTGACGATCTACCGGCTCATTCGCGAAAGCAAAATAATCATCCGCAGCATTTGAGAGCTATATTTCTACGTTACTAACACTACACAATACGACTCAATCCACACAAATGTGTGTTTTGCGTCAGTTCTGATCGTTTACTTGGTTTCGTAGCTTCTAAGGATGGGATTCGACTCGACGCATGTAAGGTTCAGGCAATCATCGACATTCCTCCACCTTCAAATTTGCTTCAGATTCAGAAACTCCAAGGGAAAGTAAACTTTCTAAGGAGGTTCATTCCAAATTACGCTAAACTTGCTAAAGGTTATACGCGTCTTTTGAAAAAAGAAGTGCCCTTCAACTGGGATCAGGTTGCGCAAGCTTCTTTTGATGCTTTAAAGGATTCCCTAATAAAAGCATCATTAATGTACACTCCTGACTACCAAAAAGACTTTAACTTGTATCTAGTCGCAATAGATACAACCATCGCAATGGTTTTATTACAAGAAGAGAATGGAATTGAACATCTTGTCTATTATTTAAGTCTAAACTTAAATGATAGAGAAAGAAAGTACTCTTATGTTGAAAAGCTGGCTCTAGTAGATATTCAAGCACTACAGAGATTTCGACACTATATCCTCTTTCGCAAAACTACCATTTTGTCAGATTGCAACCCTATGACTTACATTCTGTCACGTCAATTACTAGGGGGAAAATATTCAAAATGGATAGCCATTTTGCAAGAGTTTGATCTGGAATTCACAAAACCCAAATCAAAGAAATCTCTAGTTTTTGCGGAGTTACTATGCGACCTCCTATTGTCATCCAAAGATTCAACATCTAAAGCATCAATCGTGGATGAATCTCAATTTCTAATATCGTCAAGCGATCCGTGTTATGGAGATATACTGATCTATCTCCAAACCCAAACATTTAGGCCTAATACCTCTCACTTCGAACAACAACGTACCCGATACCAAGCCAAAGACTACATGATCGTCGGTGATACACTTTACCATCGTGGTATCGATACAGTTCTGCGAAGGTGCCTCATGCATGAGGAGGCCGAAAAGGTCTTGAATGACTATCATTTAGGAGCATGTTGGGGGCATCAATCTGGTTATGCTATGGCACAAAGGATCTTAAGAGTTGGTTACTTTTGGCCCATAATATTCAAAGATCGCATAATCGCAATTAGACTTTGCCATGATTGTCAGATCTTCGGCCGCAAAACCAGACTACCACCTACACCATTGCATCCAGTAGTTGTTGTTGGGCCATTCGCCAAATGGGGCATAGACTTCATAACATGTAACCCCACCTCAACCAGGGGGCATGGGTATATCATAGTCACATCCTGAATACCAAGGGTGAGACCCTCGATCTGATCCTGCAATACTGCAAGGGTCTTCGCTATGTCCAAATCGTGAAGGATAGACTCCCTATAGCCTCTCCTATTGGAACGTCAGTTGCCACCCTTGGGCGCGCTGCTGGTTGCACTGGCCCATAATCTGCACAAATATATGAGTTTGATTAGTCTTGATAACATTTTAAAAAACACAAGAACATTATGAAAAGCAATAAACAAAGATATGGTCAGATCATTTTACCCATAACACTCCACTGCTCGCCAGCCGGTAACGCCAAATCTGGGTCACCTCGGAAATCCATCCCAACGGATGGATACTCGGTGAAGACCATCTCTTGATAGTCGAACCACTGAAAGAAGGCATCAAAGAATGAAATCTATGACTGACTAGCATGTCTGGCCATGAGATCAGCCCATCTCTGCATCCGTGGTTCCCTCGGTGCTAGCAATCCTAGTGAAATGTACTATGGCTGCATCAGTGGAATCCTCTCTAAGGCGAAAGCAGTCAGAATGGAACCATAACCAAAGTTCTTGGATCTTCCATTCTTCACCTTGGAAAGCTGTTCTTTTATGATGGGAATTATTGCCTCACACTAGTTGAATACCTTTGGTTCCAGGCATTCCAGGGCGTACTGCATATACGATTGGTTGGCCAAATGAAGGGCCACGCTACCATCCAATTTAGAAAAGGTGAATAAAATAGTCCTCAAGGACCAATCAGTGACATCTCAAATACTAATCTTGCCATTCCTACTTAGCTGAGACCCATCTCTACAAAATTGGTGAATATAATCCCTCGCGGATTTACTCCCACGGGTGGATCCTGATAGTGAGAGAGGGGCACCACACCTCGATAACCCAGTCAAAAGGTAGATATCTTCGACTATCAAAGGAATGGATTTGCCTCTAATCTGGAACACCTGGTTGGTCGAATCCCATGCATCGAGAAGATATTGGAACAAATTGATTTGTTTCCTCATGCTGGATATGGGGAAGAATTTGAGCAAGCCACAGTTTCGCAATGTAGTAACCGTACCCGAATCATCTAAGGAAATCATGTCCTCTTATTCATGGTCACGTTCACGCCATGTAATGACCATCTTGATCCGATGAATCTCTGAAACACAAACAAAATATGAATTAGAATCCTGATTTGGGCAAAAAACAGGGAAATTTTCATGAGAAAACACTGCACAAACTTTCCCTTCTGCTCCCATCGCACCCTGCCTATTTATAGGGTGAGATGCATATTGATTGGCCAATGGCCAGCTCAGTATGCATCGCACTTTTTTATGCAGACTAGGTGCGATGGGGAGAGAACGAAATCTTTGAACCCCTGGGACCCAAAAGAAAGGGAAAGCTTGCTCTAAATTAGAAAATGATGAAATGCAATTGAAGAGCTCAAGGTTAGCTCCTACCTCATCCTGACAGTGCGAAGAATAGTCCACTGGATCTCCTGAAATTAGCTGATGAAATTTGAGGGGAAAAACACCTCTAGAGCTCCAACAATCCCAAATTTGAATGAAATGGTAAAAATGAGACGTAAAACTACTTTTATGTTACTATTCACGTAATTCAAGTAAGATGTTAGTTTTTAACACATTTTTCAAGCATGTATTTGCATTTCTAATAATTTGATGGAGTAATTGAATAGGTTGTACGACTGACGAAAGAATATAGTGTCAATGGTAAATTGAGCATCTCTGACTATTATTGTGAGCAATGTTTCCACAAATTTCAATCTCGTTAAAAAAAAACCGAGCAATGAACAATGTTACCGTAGGGTTCATGCTCGTTAAAAAATAAACTGGCCACTGAACATACTTTCTAAAGATTCAATCTCATTAAAAAATGAATCCACCCTTGGTAAATAACCTTCGTGATTGCCTTGCTATTAGCCTTTTGAGCCTTGGTTGTGTTCTTACCATCACCTCCATTCTTTTGGTCAATCATACGCTTCCACTTGATTGTTTAACCTTTTGGGGAATAACTGCGATGAGTGATTCTCTTAGCCACCCTGTTTACACTGCCATGTTTGAGAAGTTCCAAACTTACCTGGAACCAGTCATTAACTGAAAACATCACTCATTCCTCAAAAAAGAGTCTCTTTTAAGCTCCTTTTAGACTCATAAAATATGAAAAGATTGCTGAGCTACTGGCCTTTCCAGCTTGTTAAAGTAAGGGGAAGCACCATCCTTCCTCTACATTTTAGTATTTTTGACCTGAGGGATCATTCCACAAAGAGATCAAGCGCTTGTCTTTTTTGGCTCGCTAAAACTATCGAAAAGTCATCCCTTTCATATTATTTTATACTTTTTTAGACTTAAGGGATTATGCCACAAAAAAGGACTGCTGGAGTTTCCTTTCCATCCCTTTTCAAACTCTCCAAACATGAAAAGGACCAAGTTATCTTTGTCATTAAACTCATTAAAACAATAGCAACAAACTTGTCCATTCGGACAAGAGCAAGCTTCACTGTCTCTAGGCTTGCTAAAATATAGTGATAGGTTTGCTCGAAGGGCAAATTATAGAACAAGCATATGTTATCCTCCTCAAGCTTGACAAAAATAAAGAGGTACTGGTTATCAATGACTGGGGAAAAAGGGAAGAAAAATTGAAGAACTTCATTAGTAGCAGGTCGCTCTTAAACATGACACTTTCACTCCATCACCATGATTGAGTCGGGTGGGTTATTCCATTCACCGGTCACATCACCATTGGTCCTCCATAGCATCCATTTTTGGGGTTAATGCTACTAATCCATCTCAGTGTCACCGATATGTTCAAGAGAAGTCAATCAGAGAATTCACCAACCCATCTAATGCCTCATCCACTACAATACCTTCACTCTCCATTTTTCGTCACCGCCATTCCCGAACCTTGTATCATCAGATCATTTTCACCTGAAGAAAATCATTTGCTTCATTTCGTGTCATAGATGTGAGATTCATTAAGGCCCTCCTAAGATGAGTCACTTCTTGTTGACACCAGCTCATTATCCAAGGAGTTGACATAGGAAGAACCCTTTCAGTACTTTGAAGCTTGCATGCCTCAATGGCAAGTTTCTCACTTCCAGCGATAGGTTTACATCAATGGCCTTCAACCGAAATATTTTGTGTGGTGCTCGACATCGACTCAAATATTCACACCATGTGAATTGTACTGTAGTCCCTTGAGGGTCATTATGATTATCGGTGATTCCTCTCACACCTGTTAACAGCTTACATCATTGGCTGGTAATTAGGCAATGTCTTTCCATGTTTGACTTCAAAACATCTTTTCACATGGATTGACATCTACATTGGGTGAAGATTGAATGAGTTTGAAGACCCCGGATCTAGTTTCATCCATCTGGGTTGTGATATATTAAAGAAAATAAAGACATCAAATGTACACCATAGCTACACAGATGATCATCCAAGCTAAGGGATGATGGCTCTATAAGAATCACCTGTCTGCAACGGTGGACAATTGTCTGTCTTATGTACATGAAAATAAATTTATAAAGTTGAACACGGGAATGCCCACCTCAGCTAGATCATGAAAATAATATTAAGATAATGTATTGTATTGTATCTTATTACAGGTCACCTTCCAATTCGAAAACATCTGTTATAGCTCTGATACCACTTGTTATAGCTCTAACCCAAAAATATTATACATCTGATATGAAAATATAAGACAATGCAAATAAACCCAGAAATAATATGAAATAATTCTTTATTGATCAAAACACTTAAGGTAGGGCCACACTATACATTCACTCCTTAAGGAAGGAGAACACTCCACAAGCCATATGCCTGTACATACAATAATCCTTGACTTATTCCTTCACTTGGAGTCTCTAGCCTCTATATAGGCCTCATACACACAATACCATGGATCATTACCATGGTTCTTTCATACCATCAAACTAATACCATGGACCCCTTACATTATTACTAACTACTTGTGGTCCCTTAAATGATATGGGTTAACCACCTTATTTATTACTATGGCCCATCCCATTATTACATTATTACCTTGGGTACCTCCCTTTGTACCCCATATTACCCCCCCTAGGTATATAGCATTCCACCTTCGTTAGTATGTTTTGTCCCCGAAACATGGGAAGAACACAAATAATAAGATCTACTCGAAAGAGTAGTCCACTGGTACCATGCACTTGCATCTAGCCATCCAAGAGAAAGGTGAACCCTCGATCTCGTTGGTGCCTCACTCGCTTGAGATGGACGCTGACCATGGTAGCTCTTCTGTGTTGATGTGTAGTAGGTGGATCTTTGCTCCTCTCTATCTGTCCTACGAGGGTTGTTGTCCTTGTGGCTAATTGGTTGCCATCTTGTTGGTTGTTGTCTTGCGGGGTGATGTGGGTGATGATATGTTGAAGTTTTAAGCCACGATGGCTGTGTCTTTAATTCACCCCTTACTGGAGCCTGACTGTTATCTAGTGCACGTTGTGGTGCCTGCTATGGTGTCTTATCTTTCAATACTACTTCAACCCCTGAGCCCTCCTTTGATGTATCAGCACCTGTAACCTTTTCTGCTTCAGCCTCTATTTGTGTTTGATTGTCGATCATCACTGGCTCATCATCTAATATGTTAGACCCTAGAACATCTTTTGCTTCAGCCTCCTTGGATTCTACCTATTTATTAATGTAAATATCCTGTAATGTAATTTTCTTCTTTTTATACTAGAGCTTCAGGAATTTTTTCTGTACATTAATATTGATAGTACCCACTGATTCCATCCAAGGGTATCCCAAAACAACATCCATGTTATCCATATCTGAAGCATAAAAATCACCATGCAACACATACTTATCCATAGAAAGTTTTAAATCCTTATAAATCTGAACATGCTCATCATCCACTTGTGTGTTTTCAATGTGTTTAGCTGGAAGTTGCAATTTTTTTTGCCAAATTAACATTGATAAAATTACGCTTGCAACTAGGATTTATAGACACAATGATCTTCTCCTTCTGAATCAACCCATGAACCTGCAATAAGGATATACCAGTAGGAAATAACCCCACATGTTTCCCCTTATCTTGTTTTCTAGCCCGATACCATTTGTCCATAAGGAGTTTTTCCATTTCTTCATCCGAGAATTTGGCCAAGTTAATGATGCCCAATGATTTCCACCATATGGCAGCCTCTTCTTTCAAAAAAAAGTGGTACCATACAATTCCATCCCTCCCCAAATATGTTCTTTAGATTTTGTATGAATTCTTCAATAGTAGGGCTATCATCTTTTCCAGTAAACTTTTCCATGAAGAGGGTTTGAGAAAAAATTCACTTACTTGGCGAAAATTTGAACGTGCAACAATTCCGTCAATATTGCTCAAAATCCCTATTATGACCTATTTTTGGAAATGGAACAACCATTTTGCATCTACCCATGTGATAGAAATCTTGATCCAGGCACTAGAATTTCAGATCTGTGCTACAACTCTCCCGTCGCCACCAAAATTTCTGCAAAAAGAGCTGATTTTAAATCAGCGATATCTCCCTCATCTGGACTCTGATTCAATTGATTTTTTTTGAAATTGGGTATTTTTTCACATAGAATCCAGATTTGCAATTAGATTTTGCAAATATTGCACCAGGATGTCTATATCTGAGCCACAAAGTTGCTGCCCCGAAAAATTGTCTGCAACCCACTGATTTTTAAATCAACAATATCTCCTTCATCCGGACTCTGATTCGACCGATTTTTTTTTTTTTTGAAATCGGGTATTTTTTCACATAAAATCCAGATCTGCTATTAGATTTTGCAGATATTGCACCAAAACATAGATATCTGATCGACAAACTCGCCGCCCCCGAAATCCTGCAAAAATTAAAAAAAATCTCCACTTGTTTGCCCAAGAAAGTGCTCTGATACCACTTGTTATAGCTCTGATACCACTTGTTATAGCTCTAACCCAAAAATATTATACATCTAATATGAAAATATAAGACAATGCAAATAAACCCAGAAATAATATGAAATGATTCTTTATTGATCAAAACCCTTAAGGTAGGGCCACGCCATACATTCACTCCTTAAGGAAGGAGAACACTCCACAAGCGATATGCCTGTACATACAATAATCCTTGACTTGTTCCTTCACTTGGAGTCTCTAGCCTCTATATAGGCCTCATACATACAATACCATGGACCATTACCATGGTTCTCTCATACCATAGAACTAATACCATGGGCCCCTTACATTATTACTAAATACTTGTGGTCCCTTACATGATATGGGTTAACCACCTTATTTATTACTATGGCCCATCCCATTATTACATTATTACCTTGGGTACCTCCCTTTGTACCCCATATTACCCCCCCTAGGTATATAACAACCTCAGATCCTCATGATAAAGCATTTCACTCAACATCAGAAGATTTACGACCTCATGCTTTAGGGTGCAACTGTTATAGACATATTTTGGCACTGCAACCCCAATCACATATGCCAATAAAACAAGGGCTCTTAAACCCATAAAAATGTTGTTTCACATTGTAAAGGATCATGGTCAACTGATTCCATCATTTCCCAAAAGTTCCACCTGAAAAACCACTCAGAACTAGCCAAAACTGGACCACACAAACTGCTCCATGCTTAGGGTACGATGCATACTGGTTGCTACACTAGCTAGGTGTGATACATACTGAAAGAACCTTCTGTGGGGTGTGATGGGTGAGAGTAGACAAATGGCAGAGGCAGTTTTCTAAGTGGAAACCCAGGAAATCTTCTAGAAACTTCTCCTATGACACTTACATCTCTGAATTTTCCCAGGGATGAGTACGAGATTATGAAATCTTCAAGTGGAACCAATAACTATTAGTGAAATGACACTAATCAAAAACCTAGAAGCTGACTCACCCATCTACAAATATCTATAAATGGATCCCTCATCACAGAGATCTGGAGGCTGGAATTTTGTAATTTGTAAGGAAGTGTTGTTGGTTTCTCTCTGACACATTGCATTGTTGGGTGGTCTTGCTTTTCATGAGGTGAAGAGGTCTTTCATGTTCGGAGGATGATGCTGGATTAGACAACTGGGTCATAATCCTCTCTTCTACTTCTACTATCAATAAAGTTATATGAGTTTTCCTCCATATACTTGTGTATTTGTTAATCTTGCTATTTGTGAATGCAATTGTATGGTTAATGTACTTCTGATTCTGCATTGTTTATGGTATTATAGATCTCTATGCTTTGATGGTGTTCTTTTGCTTTGCCTCTACAGGTGTTATTTAAAGTGGGACAAGTGAAAAAGGAGTGGCAAGCTCTATCAAAGGAGAGAGGAAACAAGCAAGGAGGCAAGCGAAAGATTCAGGATGGTGCTCTCTGCTTCTCTCTTATCTATCATACATAAAGGAAAACAAAAGTTACTTTGAATTGTTTGTTTCTAAGATAGCTATCTGTCTTAGTGGGACTAGCAAATCAAATAGACACTAGTTTTCCCATAAACAGTTCTTAAACATAAGGATGATAAATTACATACATTGATAGGTCATCAGTGACTTAGCATCTATCATTCATCTCAAGAAACATATCAGACATCCATTCAGTACTTAGTTCCTATTTACAGTGCTAGATCGGCCAACATTCAGGGAATTTCCCCGATATGAGGTCCCAATTAGATCTCACACTGTTTGGTGTATTAGTCCCATATGGTATGATGGCCCGATTGCCATATACTTAGAGATTTTCCTCTGCTCTTGTTTCTTAACACATGAGAGTATTACACTGGTACCTTCGAAAAGCAAGATGAGTGTGCCTGGTGAGTGCGTAATGTAACTGTGTCTAGGTTCTCTTACTGCAAAAGGGGGGAAACATGAGCCTCTAAGTGAGAGGTAATAGTACCACCCAGGAAGAGACATACGAAAACTAGGAAGGTTTTTCAACATCCAGAGGAATATTCCACAATGAATGTGGCAATCATTAAAACCAAAGTATAGGGAAACATTCATCTACCATCCAAAGGAATAGTCCACAAAAAACGTGAGAGTTGTTATAACCAGTAAGCAAGGGAGGTATGTCTAGTATCCTGTGGAGTAGTCCATAAGGGTGAGACAACAGTGGTAACCAATACAACAAATTCCCAACAAATTAAGCACTAAAATGACTAAAATAGTTTAAATATCTTAGTACATGTGAAAAAAACATGAATTACAAATGTTGAAAGAATAATCTTACAAACATCTAGAAGTCATGCATGGAAACATACTAGCTTAAACACGCTTCTGTATTAACCAAAAGTTCCAAGACACATATTTACAACATACGTCACTAGGTCATGTAGTGGGAAATTGGAGCTACTCCTTTCTCATCAAAGAGCTGACTGAAACTTTCTATGCTTTGTGGGAGGAGCCAAGGTGAAAGTTCCTTGCTCATAGAATGAGGGGGGTATATATAACCAAGGGTGATGCTTGATCCTTGTAACTGTTGGAGTACCCTCATGACTATTCCACTTCCAATGGCCTTTTAACTGACATGACTCTTCATATTCATGTGTGTCCATTGGACTTCCACTTTACATTACATTTGATTTATAATCGATATGGCCCATAACAGTGGTGTGGCCTTTGAAAACTCATGACACAACTTGACATGACACTACTAACATGGACTAGCTCGTTGAGGTGGCAATGTCAAGCCATTGTTGCTGCTAAGTAATAGATGTGTTCTTCGATGTTCTCTCTCTTCTCCTCCGCATAGCTTGATGATGTGGGTTTTCAATGATCTTTGGTCTTGAAAGCTAGTTGCATGCATGTGCTCCCTTTGCTTGTTCTTTGTACATGTGATAGTAAAGGTTTTAGGGTCTGACCCCAACCCATTTTTTAATGTAATTAGCCCAAGAGGTACCGTAAGAGTCACAATTAGTTAGTTTAATAAATAAATCCTGTAAGCATTATAACTCATTGACCCACATTATAAAAAATGGACAAAAATTAGTTATAATGGGTCATAGTTAACAAATAAAGTGGTTAACTTGTATTATGTAAAGGACCATGAGTAGTTAGGGTTTTTGGTCTCATGAAACTATACATTGTCTAATATAGTAAGGGAAGCCTTGTCTTGTCTTATGTAATCGAGCTTGCTCTACAGGAGGTTGCCCCCTCAAAGAGGCAAGTGAATAGTATTATTGCAGATATTAATGAAATATTTACATTTTTATTATCTCATTGTGTTATTTTTTGTGGTATATTTGGCATATTTTTCTCTTCTAATATCTTCTGTAGGTCAATCATACTACAAGTGGTATCATAGAAATTTCTAGAGCCAACTACACCACCAATTTTAGCAAAAACATTATTTTAGGCTAGGTACATGCTCTGATGTCTTTAAACTATAGATTTCTATCATTATGTGCATCAACTTGTGGTTGGGGAAGTATATACACAATAACTACAAGAGGCAGTCATGTCTATTAGACTCCCATGTAACCCCTATTGATACCCCTCTGAGTAGTAGCACATCAGACAACACTTGTACATGGAATGCACTTCGACTTACCTTTCATATATCGAAAGCCCCCCAAAGTTACCCTAAAACCAACCTTAGATAATACTTTGGCCATTTTGCTACTATAATACACCCATAAAAACACTCGATGAGATTACTCGCATGTACCTAGGGTAGTGTTGATGGTGTTGGACCTGCCAACATTTGAGGGATCTCCCCGGTATGAAGTCTCAACTAGACCTCACACCGTTTGGTGTAGGAGTCCCATCTGGTATGATGGCCTGATTGCGTTATCTTAAAGATATGCATTAACTCTTGCTTGTCAGCACATGAGAATGGTATACTTAGTCTTCAAACAACAAGGTTCATGCACCTGGAAAGTGCTTAGTGTCGCTTGTGTCAAATTTCCTTCACTACAGTGTGAGAGGGTGAGAGTGAGTCTCAAGTCGAAACGGAATAGTCCCAACACTATTAGAGACACACAACACAATAGGACATGCATAAATTCCGGTGGAGTAGTCCACATAGATGTGGTAGTCAGAAACACAAAGTGAACATATAACACGTACAACATCCAGCGGAATAGTCCACACGAGTGTGACGATCGTTATAACATGTTTATGAGGATGAATTTGTCGAGTATCTAGCAGAATAGTCTACATGGGTGAGACAACGTTAACCATTGATACAACACATTTCAAACAACATATGTACTAAAACAACTGAAATAGTTCAATTGTCATAATACAGGTTAAAGAAATATGCATTACAAGCGTCGAAAGAAAAGTCTTAAAAATGAATACAATACATGTGTGAAAATGTGTTGGCCTATTAACAAGCATCTAAATTAAGAGAAAGTTATAAGACATGTCCGTACACCATTACATCACTAACACCTATAGTGAGGCATTAGAGACACTGCTCGCTCCTCAAAGAAAAGCCTACAAACTCTCAAGGCTATGTGGGAGGAGCCAAGGTGAAAAGTCTTTTGCATATACAAATCAGGGGTATATATAGCCAAGGGTGAAATTGACCCTCGTGATTGTTCGAATTCCCTCATGACTGTTCAACTTACACTACTCTTCAACTTACATGACTCTTTGACTTCATCTATGGGTCTCTTGGACTACCACGTTACATTACATTAATTACACGGTTATGACCCAAGGTAGTGATGTGGCTTAAGCAACTCATGACAAAACTCGACATGACGTTGCAGGTATGAACATGTTGTTTGTGTTTTTCATGTGGAGTTGTTGTGTTGCTGAGTGATGAGTGTGCCCGTGGTGTAACATAGCTTCACCTCTGCATGGAAAAGTGTGGGAGTCTTAAATGGTCGTGGTGTTGTCTTGATAGTTCATGAATTCGCATGTGTCTCCTTTGCTTGCTACTTGGTATGCTTTGTTTGTTTATCCAACTACAAAAAGGTCTTATAGCACGTGCTCCTTGTCCATCCCATTCATCGTTGCACCATGTCTCATCCATGTACCTGTTTCGGCAATCACTCATGATGAGATGACATAGAATCTAGAAATCCCCTAGTATACCATGATGCATTGACTTTCGTATCTGTGTGTAGGTGACCATGAGAGAGGACAAAGTTTTGAAACAGTGTAGAGCACATGTCAGGTTCGGATGCGAGGATTTGGGGCACTATCAAGAAAATTTTCATAGAGGTCATTAGGAGGTTGGGATGAGCAGTCTGGAACAAAAGTGACACTCTGTGGGATTTAGCTTAGTTTGGAGGCAGATTGTGCAATTTTTCCTGAGAAGGCAGTGTGGGCAGCAGAGGACACTGGCATTGAAAATTGCGCATATTTTTAGGGGAGGCTGAGAGCGGAATATGGGAGCTTGCTAGCCAAAACTGCATAGAACTGGGAGGCAGTCATGCTAAACATGTCTGCACATTTTCTGGGATGAGTGGGGTGTTGCATAACTAGTGGGCAGTCTAGGAAAACTACACAATTTTGAGGAGGAGCAACAGGTCAGCTAGCAGGGGGACTAATTGATAGAACTGAAGAATTTTTAGAGACAATGCAGTGATAGGCAACAGGTTCATGTCCCTCTTGTCTGTAAAATTTCTTTAGTCCATGGAGGCAGTCATGTTGGCAACTTCTACACAATTTCTAGGAGCAGTGAAGCCCGAGGCCACTTCTTGGTCAAACTCTCTGGTTGACCAATGTGAGGCTTGGTGGATTAGCTCATGGAATGTGCAAATTGAGATGGATTCTTGGAAAAATTCTGCATTGTTCTTGGTGATAGATATCCAGGTCAATTGCAAGAGTACACAGTGAAGATTTCTTGGGAGGAAGCCTCAAGCTCTACATAATTCTAGGTAGCAATACTTGGTCACTGAGGGCTTAGAATGCATAGTGCACCTCAGCATAGGTTTGGCTAATGTAGTCTGGTCTGGTCGACAGATCTTCGAAAAATGGTGAAGTGTGAGAGCGAGTGAACTCGTGTATATATGAACTTGCAAACACACAGTCAAAATGACTTGATGACAAGACATCTCAAACCAACAAGGAAACATATGCTCAGTGTGACTGATTATGGGACTGTCTAATGGTGAAAGCAACAAGTGTGACACTTCAGATAAACCTTCGAATGATCGTGACAAAACTTGTGCAATAGTGCTTAAAACATCATGTGTGAGTGTGATAGATGTTTACATAGCGAAAAAAACTCAAACAGAAACCTTCAACATCACCAGAACATAGTCACAAGCATGACATAGAAATCAACATGCCAAAGATGATAGTTGGTTGAAAAAGTGAAAAGGATGCAAGACATGTATAGGAAATACATGAAATGACATTTTGTGTTTGAGCACATGCATGTTACTAAGGAAAAGATGATATAACAATGACGAGAAGTCCTAAAAATTCAACTAAGATGTGTACTTCGAAAGGTGTTCTTTACTTACCATACTGACCCTCGAGATGATCATGCATTTGATGAAGTTCACATGTCATCCTGATATTTTTCCATTACTTGGTCTCTTGGTCCTTCTCCTTGACTCCTTGGGAGTGATCTCAGCATGTCACATTTTCCTATAGTCACTGAGCGATGGATCAAGGCATTTTTAGTGGGAAGTGACTGCTGCTGGGATGAGACCATAGGAGGCCCATTTCTGCAGTTCCTCAATGCAAGATAGAAAGGGAAGCCATAACAACATTATACATTTTTTAGGCACAGGGCACTATTGTTAGATGGGGGTCCTGGGTGGACACCTCTACACAATATTTGAGTGTAGTACAGCCTGGTTAGCTAGGAGGAAATCTTGCGTAGTTTTTGGATGTAAGGCACTTCTGCAGTATGGGTCCTAGGAGGACACATCTGTGCAGTTTCAGGCTGCAAGGTAGACTAAGCAACTGAGGGACAATACTGCACAATTTCTGATGATAGTGGGTTCTGGCTCGGGAAGGACACTAGAGGAAACCACTGCGTAGTTTATGATGCCAAGGGATGTTGGGGTCTTTGCATATTGTGGGGTTTCAACAGGCAAGGGAAGAAGCTTGGGGGTTGTAGAAGAAAAGTGCATAGTTCTAGGAAGCTGGATGAGGCTAGGTTGTTTGGGAAATGGCTAAGTGTGAGATCAGTGACACAAATGTAAATAGTGATAGGACTTGACTATGATCGCACACAGACACTTAGTGACACAACGTAGACCATCCAAAATGCATAAGACATACTTTTCTTGATCGAAAAACCTTCATGAAAAGAGCACGTGAAGTGAGTGTGAAACATATTTATGTAATGAAAACAACTCCTATGCACAAGATTTCCTTTAAAACGAAACAACATTCCCTTTGCATGATAAACAAATTCCTATGCCCAAGATGACACATGTTTCATAGAGGTGAGAACATGAACAAATTTTAAGATCAAGGAGGGGAATTAGCTTGAGATCATCGGCTTGCCAACAAGTGACTAAGGAACGATCGCAGGATCCAAGGTAGGCTCTGAAATTTGCATGTGAGCCAAAATTTTGGAGGGTGGTTGTAGCCGCTACAACATTGGTGACACACTGGTAGAACTCCAACTCTCTGTATGGACCTTGTATCGTGAAAAGCAAGCCTAACCCTTCTAGAAGTATTGTTTGATTATTTGATCGTGATGGCTACTACGCTAGCTTATGTAAAAGATGTAGTATCTACCATTCCCTTGATGGGTTAACACACATTCCAAGACAAGTCAACTTAGTTGTTTCGATTGGGGATGAGGAGTATATTGATGCACAAGTAATATGACTGTCAGAGTTTAAGTTTCATCTCTGGTGGTGCTCCGATGCCAGCAAGCCTAGACAGTACCCCAACGAAGTGACATAGGAACACAAGCATTGCTTCGCTACCATCAGGCCTAGAAAGTACTCTGGTGGAGTTACATGCATCACCTCTCTGCACTAGAAGCCTTTCTCTTCTTTTGCCTTATTAATTTTTCCATTTTTTTAATGTTTTCATTTTTTTTTAATTATTTTCAAGAAATGTGCAGAGGCACTTATTTATTTCACAGGTGGAAGAGGGATCCCAACTTATTGATAGCAAAAGACATTTTTCATTTAGATAAGTATGTTATACATACCTTTGACATACCTTTTAACGTTTTTCCCTCACCTTACTCTTCTTTACTGTGCTAACAAGGGTTAACCCAAAAGAAATGATTAGAGTAGGTGGTACTAGTTAATACTGCAAGGGTTGTGTTTTCACCAAGACTCAGTCTGAACAGAACATATTTTCCATCAACGCATCATTAACTAAAGAGAACAATTTCTTCATAAAGAGAGAGGAAAATAGAAAAAGAAAGAAAGTGAACACTACTCCTACTCCTATGCTAAACAGTGCATGGGCCTACTCACGTGAAGTGATATTTCCAATGCATCCACCGGTGCATTGGTTAGCCCATGTTGGAAAAGGCATGATAAACAAGAAATATATACATGTAAACCAATGAAAAAGAAAGATAGATCAGTGAAGACCAACATGCTATGAGTTCTAAAGCATCCATAGAACAAAAAAAAAACGAAAAAGCCAAATGCACAAGACAGATATTTTGTCGACTTAACATGGTGTTGTGACACACTATGTGCAAATGATAAGCATGTAGACTCTCTCGACTCTGACAGACAAGAAAACATGAAAAAAGAGAGACAACTTATGCCTTGCAAGTGTGATTGTTGTGTATGATTCCTCCAATGCATGAGCGATGGGATCATGTGATTTTGATGGAGGAAGCGAAATTTGTGTGTTGGATTGATATTTAGTACATACAGATAAGTGATGAGGAGCCATGGGTGTTTCACAAATTTTCTGATTGGAAGTGAAAGTAAACTTAGGAGAGTGAGGGTCTGACATAACCATCAGCCTAGGCTAAAGTGCCCCAACAACCTACGGGGTTTCCACTTCTTCAATAGATATATCATCGAAGGTCATTGGGTTAGGAAGATTAATAGTGAGTGAATAAAAATCATGATCCAATGAGGAAGTAGATAGATCACAACAACCACAATCATAAAAACAGGATGTTCATCAACATCCTCATGATCTGACGAATCATAAAGAGGGGTTGATGAGAAACAAATAATTTCACCCTTTGTGTTTTCAGAAATGAAAGATGATAGATGGGATAGATTTTTAGAGGAATATGTGTCCTCTCTGCAATGTAATGATAGGTTGACATCTGTTGTGTCATTTGAATGATCAAAAGTAGAAACATCCAGAGATGATTTTTCACACGGGAAATCAAAAGTGGTAGAATCACAAGGGATGTCAGGATAGAGCAGATGAGGCACAGATGGAAGGGAGTCATCCTTCACTGCTGGTTCTTCTTCATATCCCACACACACTCATCGTGAATGATAGCATAGGTTGGCTACACAACACCAGCTCCATCGACAACTTGATCCTCATTCACAACAAGTGTGGAGTCAAGAACAAAAGAACACAAGGCAGTATAATCCAGAGGATCAATATAATGTGAGGACGAAGGATTAGGGGATGAATCCACGTGACAACCAACAGTCTTATAAGTCAAATATATGCAAATATAGGTGGGGTAGGAGGATGTGACAATTCAATAGATGTGCATACACCTTCTCCCACCTTGCACTACAGAGCTAGAGCTGTTTGATGAGAAGAGGATGGACAATCACTTGTGACAGTGACCTCATCCATATTAGATTTGGCAGCTCTAACACTGAGGTATGCTGGGAGGGGTTTGAATGATTCTAAGAATTATGGGATTTTAGATATGTAAAGACGCATTAAGAACTGATACAACACATTTCCAACAACATATGTACTTAAATAACCAAAATAGTTCAAATTTCTTAATATAGGTTAAAGCAACATGCATTACAAATGTCCAAAGAATAGTTTGACAAAAGAATACAATACATGTGTGAAAACATGCTAGCCTCTTAGGCTTCTCAATTAAGCAAAAGTTCCAAGACACATCCGTACATCACTATATCACTAAGCCCAGTAGAGGGGAATTGGAGCCACTGCTCACTCCTCAAAGAAAATACTAGAGACTCTCAAGTCTATAAGGGAGGAGCCAAGGTGAAAAGTATTTTGAATGTACAAATGAGGGGTATATATAGCCAAGGGAGAAACTGACCCTTGTGATTGTTCAAATTCCCTCATGATTGTTCGACTTACCTGACTCTTTGATTTCATCTATGGGTCTCTTGGACTTCCAAGTTACATTATATTGATTACACAGTTATGACCGAAAGTAGTGATGTGGCCGAGGTGACTCATGACACAACTCAACATGACTCTACAGGTATGCACATGTTGGCTATGTTGTTCGTGTTGAGCTATTCTGTTGCTGAGTGATGAGTGTGCCCATGGTGTACCATAGCTTCCCCTCTACATGGTAGAGTGCACAAAGTCTTCAATGGTCTTGGTTTTCACTTGGTAGTTCATGCATGTGCATGTGTCTCCTTTGCTTTATACTTCGTATGCTTCATGTGTTCATCCAAACATGAGCAGGTCTTCTAGCATAGGCTCCTTGTTCATCACATTCATTGTCACACCATGTCTCATCCATATACTTGTTTCTGCAATCACTCATGACGAGATGACATCAAATCAATAAATTCCCTAGTCTACCATGGTACATTGTCTTTCATTTCCAGATGTAGGTAACTAGGAGAGAGGACAAGGCTCTAAAATAGTGCATAGCACATGTCAGGCTGGGATGCCAGCCTCCAAGGTAGCTCTTAAGAAAAACTACACAGAGGTCACTGGGAGGTTGGGATGAGTAGTCGGGAATAACAGTGACATTTTGCGGGATCTAGCTTAGCTAGGAGGTAGAACTGAATAATTTTTCTTAGGAAGGCAGTGAGGGCAGCAGAGGACACTGGCAGTGAAAATTACATAGATTGTTAGGGGAGGCTAGGAGCGAGTTGCGGGAGTTTGCTAGGACAGGGTGTGGGGTAGCTAGTGAATGTCCAGGAAAACTGGGTAATTTTTAGGAGTAGCAGGCTGGCTCGCAATGAGAGTGACTGACAGAACTATCAAATTTTCAGAGACAGTGTAGTGATAGGTATCAGGTACCTCTCCCTGTTGTCTGCAAAATTTCTTCAGTCAATGAATGTGGGCATGCTGGCAGCTTCTGCGCAATTTCTGGGAGGAGCGAAGCCTAGGGTCATTTCCCGATCAAACTCTACGATTGACCAGCGGGGGGCTAGATGGATTGGATTGTAGGCATCACAGATTGGGATGGATTTTTGGAAAACGATTATGATGTTCTAGGTGACAGTCAGCCAAGTTGATTCTAGGATTGTGTAGTGCAGACTTCCTAGTAGGCAGCGTCAAGCTTTGCGCAGTTCTTAGTAGCAGTACTTGGTCACTAAGGGATGAGATTACGTAGTGCAACTCAGTGAACGTCTAGCTGATGGTGGTATGGTCAACGGATCTTCGAAAAATGGTTAAGTGTGTGAGCAAGTGAACTCGTGTATACATGACCTTACAAACACACACTCAAAACGACTTGACGACAAGACATCTTGAACCAACAAGATAATATATGTTGAGTGTGACTGACTGTGGGACTATCTAATGGTGAAACTAACAAGTGAGACACTTAAGATAAGCCTTCAGATGACCGTGATGAAACTTGCGTGACAGTTCTTACAAGATCATGTGTGAGTGCATTAGATGTTTACCTAGGAAACAAAACTCAAATAAAAACCTTCAACATCACTAGAACACGGTCGCAAGCATGACATAGAAATCAACGTGCTAAAGATGATAGTTGGTCAAGCAAGAGAAAAGGAAGCAAGTCATGTAGAGGAAACACATGAAATGACTTTTTGTGATTATGCACATGCATGTTACTAAGGATAGGATGATATGACAATGACAAGGAGTCATGCAAACTCAACTAAGAGGTGTACTTTGAAAGGTGTTCTTTACTTACCATACTTACCCTTGAGATGATCATTCATCTAACGGAGTTTGCATGTGGTCCTGATATTTTTCCATTACTTGGTCTCTTGGTCCTTCTCCTCGACTCCTTGGGAGAGTGTTTCTGGGAAAACTAGTGTCTTTTAGAACAACTAGCCCTCTAGGTTTGGCAGCTACCCTAGAAACAATATTTTAAAGCAATTCACGATTTCTTCTATGTATAATAGATAAAAGAAAGACAAAGGAACCAACCTGGATCTTTCGCTTAATCCCTTGCTTCATCTCTCCCCCACTTGATAGAGCTTGCAACTCCTCCCCGTACTTATCCCACTTGGAGAGTACCTATAGAAACAAAGTAGCGAAGAATCGTCAAAGCATCTTGATCTATTATATCATAACCATTACAGAATCAGATATATAAGGAACATACAATGGAATTCACAAATGATAACATTCACAATTGCACAATGATATGGAAGAAAACTTGAAGAACTTTATTAAATAAAAGGGAGAATTACACCCTAGTTGTCTAATCTAGTATCATCCTCCCAACATCAATCCCTCTTCACCTCATGAAATAGAAAGATCACACCAACAATACAATGCTCTTTTCCTCAAATACAAACTATCAACACTTCCTTGCAATTCACAATATTCCAGCCTCTAGATCTCTTAGATGAGGGATCCATTTATAGATGTGTACAAGGGTGTGAGTCATATTTGGGGTTTTAATTAGTGTCATTCCACTTGTTACAATTGGTTCCACTTGGATATTTCTTGAATCTCTTACTCATCCCTAGGTGAATCAAGAGAGGCGAGTGTCATAGGAGAAGTTTCTAGAAGATTCCATGAGCAACCACCTAGCAAACTGTCTCGGACATTTGTCCATCCTCGCCCATCATACCCTATAGAAGGCCAAAATAGTATACACTGCACCTGGCCAGTGTAATACTCAGTATGCATCACACCTTGCCGGTGGAACGGTTAGTATGGTTCAGTTTAGGGCATTTCTAGATGGTTTTTCTGGTGGAACTTTTGGGGAATGATGTAATCAGATGACCATGTTATTTTAGGGTATAAAATAACTCTTTTAGGGGTTGAAGAGCCCTAGTTTATCGACATATAAGATTGGGTTTGAAGTGCCCAAATATGTCTATAATAGAGAGATCTTGACATGTCACCTTTTCTTGTAGTCACTAAGTGATGGATCAATGTAGTTTCAGCGGGAAGTGACTACTGCCTAGATGAGGCCATAGGAGGCACATTTGTGCAGTTCCTTAATGTGAAACACACAGGGTAGCCTGAACAAAACTGTGCATTTTTTAGGCACAGGACACTGTTGTGGGATGGGGGTCATAGGTGGACAACTATAACCAATTTCTAAGTGCAGTGCAACCCGAGAAGCTAGGAGGAAATACTGCATAATGTTTGGATGTAAGGCACTTCTGTGGGATGCGTCATAGGAGGATACATCTGTATAGTTTTAGGTTGCAAGGCAGACTAAGAAGCTGAGGGAAAATACTGTGTAATTTCTAATGATATCGGGTTCTGGCTGGGGAATGACACTCGAGGAAACCACTTCGTAGTTTTTGATGCCAACTGATATTGGGGTCTCTATGCACTATGGGGTTTCAGCAGGCAAGGGAGGAAGCTTGGGGGTTGCAGAACCAAAGTGCACATTTTTGGGAAGATGGATGAGGCTAGGTTGTTTGGGAAATGTTTACGTGTGAGAGAAATTACAAAAATGTAAACAATTATAGGACTTGACTATAATCGCACATGGAAACTTAGTGAAACAATGTAGACCATCTGAATACATAATACATACTTTTCTTGATGCAATAACCTTCGTGACAAGAGTGTGCAAAGTGAGTGTGAAATATATCTATGTAATGCAAACAACTCCTACGCACAAGATTTCCCTTGAAGTGAAACAACATTTCCTTTGCATGATAAACAAAAATCCCTATGCCCAAGGTGACACATGCTGCATAGAGATGAGAACATGAACAACTCTTAAGATCAAGGAGTGGAAGCCTGAGATCATCAGCTTACCAACAAGTGATCAAGAAACGAATGATCGCAAGATCCAAGGTAGGCTCCAAAATTTGCATGTGAGACAAAAATTTGGAGGGTGGTTGTAGCCGCTACAATAGGTAGTTAGGTCGCTGAGTATTATTGTTGAACCCCTGTCATATATTGTGATCTCTAGCACCTAACACTCTTTATTTCCATAGTTCCCTAACTTCCCGCTAGTTGGTAGTCACATTTTGAAATATCCATAAGTTGGGGTTTCTGCTGCCATAGACTTGATTAGTTGGGATAGCCAAATTTGTACACATTTTACAGTATTCATTGGTTGATGTTTTTGTCACCATAGTATTAATTAAATGGGATTGCCAAATTCCTACACAATTTACAGTATTGAGATTTTGGGATTTTAACCACCAAAATATTGATTATTTGGAAGTAATGATCCTATCACAGTAGAAAAAAAAAATTCACGGTTTATGTTTGCAAGAGACCTAACCCATAGGATTAAGGATGACAATTTGATTGCATTGATACCATCCGCCCGTAAGTGTGCATTTTTTCTTGTGGTCCCATTTTTTTCCGAGGTTATTTCAAGTCACCTACATCAAAAAACTCCTTATCTCATGCCCATTGCATCCATAATAATTCTAAGTAAATGAAAATTTTGACCCAGGAAATTGTATGGTAACTACAAGGGCTCAAGCTATGGAGAACCTCCATAAACAATGGAAGACCTCGAAGAAAGCATCACCACCAAAATTGAAGAACCAGTTAAAAAGGAACTAGAACGTAAAGTACCACCAATCATCAAGGCCCCATTGGGGAGGAGAACCATGTCAATTATAGGAATTAATAAGTATTTCTTCTCTACAAATGCTTAAAGTTATAGGCTTTATTAAGCATCAACCAATGATGGTATTGATTGATAATGGAAACAGGAATAATTTTGTTAAAAAATGGGTTGTTGAGGTTGTGCATTATTTTGTGCTAGAAATATCCAATTTTATTGTCTTTATAGCCAATGGAGGCACCATGAAATGTGAAGGACGTTGAGAGAACTTAAAGACCTAGATTGGAGAATATCACGTTAAAATACACATGTTTTCCATTGAAATGGGAAGCTGTGAGATATTACTTGGAGCTAAGTGGTTTCAAACACTAAATCCCATTACCATGGACTTCCAAGAGCTATATATGAGATTCAAACATAATGGACACACTCATACCCTTTGTGCAAGATAGTGCTCCTACTATCATTAGGTCACATAGAATGGAGAATCCTTTTAAAAAGGGACAACATGGGGTGGTTTATCATTTCAATGCAATCCAGGACATTGAATGAAGCCCTACCAAATTTCATCTAGATCTGTAAAAGGTATTGAGTCACCATCAACATGTGTTTGAAAAACCCAAGGAACTACCCCCTTCTATAGGTGAGAATGATCATAGCATCCCTTTGATTTTGAGTAGTGAATGCACCCAATGTTTGCCCCTATAGTTATCCATTCCCACAAAATAATGAGATTGAAAATATTATCAAGGAGATTTTGGAAGTAGGTGTAATTCGCCCCAGCGCTAGCCCTTATTCATCCCAGTGGTGAATGTCTTAAAGAAATATGGGAAGTGGTGCATGTGTCCTAGCTTGAGGGCCCCCAAAAACCCCAACATCATGGATAAGTTACCTATTCCAGTAGTTGATAATCTCCTTGATGAACCCCATCGCACCCAATTTTTTACCAAGTTGGATCTCCACTTTCGCTATCACTAAATGAGAGTGAATATACCAAACATTCCTAATAAAACTCTCAAAGCCTGTGAGGGTTACTTTGAATTTTTGTTTATGCCCTTTGGTCTTTGTAATGCCCTATCCATCTTTCAAAGTCTCATCAATCACCTTCCCAAGCCATATCTCAGAAAACTTGTCTGAGTATTTTTTGATGATATACTCATCTACAACAAAACATGGGAAATTCATCTTTAACATGTTAACTAGTTATTACAAGTTTTGAAGGATAATACATTATTTCTCAAATTTTCCAAGTGTTCTTTGGGAATGGAAGAGATGGAGTACTTGGGAGAAATTGTGGGTTGCAAAGGAGTATGAGTAGATCCAAAAACAATTTAGGAATTGCAATATTTTTCACAACTTTGGACCTCGAAATGTTTGTAGGGATTTTTGGGTCTCACTGGACGCATTCACAAATTTGTGAGAAATTATGGACGCATTGCCTAATCCCTGCTCAATATTCTCAAAGAAAAGTATTCCTTTGGATAGAAGTAGCTCAATAGACCTTGTTAGATATCAAACATACCATGTGTTCCACCTCGGTATTGACCTTGCAAGATTTTACAAAACCCTTTGTGATCAAATCTGATGCTTCAAGGACTGGCATTAGAGTACTCTTAACAAAATAATGTTGACAAATAGCCTTCACAACCCAAAAATTAAGTGGAAATAATTTGGGTCAATCTACTTATAAGAAAGAAATTGTTGGGTGCAGTATAGGGCATATTAATGGACCAACATTTAATTGTTAGTCTAGGAGTTCGTGAACTTAAAGGCATACCACTAGAAATGCCATAGAGTGAACCCAACAACCTGTAGATAAATCTCTATTCTAATGATCCAGGTGGCTCCAAGGACACACATAAGACAAAGAGGGCTTATGGAAGCTCAAAAATTAAAGTGATCAAGATGTTTTCAAACTAGGATTAGAGCATAGATCTCGTCATCCTGATCACAACGGTGTGAACGTTTTGTCAAACTGATCTCGTATGTGAAAGTTAGAGGCATTCAAAGTTCAAGGTTGACCGGGTGACTTGGCAAGCTTAAGGAAGGCACAATTTCACACTTCCAAGTGAAATTGTGGCCTCATTCAAAATGTCTCTTATGGTCAATTTCATAAATTCAAAAAAATGACTATAAACATAAATAAATAAATAAATAAAAATTAATATATATATATATATATATATATATATATATATATATATATATATATATATATATATATATTATAATATATATATATATATATATATATATATAATATATATATATATATATATATATATAAAGTGGTGGCGGGCCATGACCCCCGCCACCCCCATCGCACTCATGTGGTCCAACCCCCAACCGAGCGGCCCCATATCGTGGCGTACACAACACCAACCCAAAATTAATACAACCCAAACAACAAAACGCCCCTTTTAATATGTGTTCATTAATGCACAGCACCTAAAATTTAATGTTTTGTGGAGGGAGTTATGGAGAGCGGGCCACTGGACCCCCCGCGTTTTGGTGAATTAAACTATTATGTAACAATAAAAGGAGGGGTGGGATTTGACCCCCCAACCCCTCCTCAACGATTACTTATTTTCACCAACGCACTAACCATGATTTTTGAGAAGTCCACCCAAATTATTATATAAAATCGTCTTTTGTCAGTGTGTTCAATAGCATGGAGCAACAAGGAGCATGCATGGAAATGAAGGAATGAATTTTTTAATTAATTTATTTGTAGGTGAAACCATGATCCCAGAGAAGAGCTAGACGGAACCATGATTAGGTGAAATTCTCAGGAGGGTAAAATTTTTGCAGTGTCCAAATTGCACAAATTTTATGTCGATCCTACACCTTGCAGTGACATGAACCTAATGGCGCAGTCAGAATTTTGATATGAGAAGCAGATTTGTAGAGGACACAAAGGAGGGAATCTTTGAGGAGTCTAGGGGTAATCTAAAAGATTCCTTGAGCCCCAGATTTTCAGTTTCTCAGAATTCAAAAATTTGACAGTCCATTTTGCACTATTCGATGGCACAAATCTGATGGTGTGTTCAGATTTTCCATTTTCTCATTTCATTTTTTGACCACTTTTCAAAGTGGAGTGTAGGTGTCAGTGTTCAATGCGTGAGAAGTATTTCCATGCAATTCGATGCCACGAGATTGATGGTACAACCAGCTTCAACAGTTTGATATCCTTTTCATCAGATGACCCAAGGATGTGAGGTATATATAGTGCGTTCATGTACTTCTTTTGTTATGCATTGTGCTGCACAGATCCCTGTTTGATGTTTGATGAGGGATATTTTTGCTTACTTGTTTTCATGATTCCTGCTTGATGAGATGCGGAATCATTTGTGAGATGTACTTGTTTTCATGATTCATCATGTTTTGTTTGAGAACCCTTTGTTGTTATGTTGATGGGATACTCATGTGTCTCCATGTATGTTTGCATTGAGATCCCTTTTATGCCATGTTGGTGGGAGGCTCATTATCATAATACATGAGTTTAGGTCATATTGATAGGAGTCCTTTTTGAATGAGAGTTCCTATAGTGGAACATCTCTTGGAGCCACTCTTGCATGAGGGCATTGTCCTTGTATGATAGCGACATCACCTCTTATGTACATCATCACTATTGAAAATACTTAATGCAATGGCCTACACCATCTTGACATAGGGACCCAGAGACGTAGTCTCTCCTAGACAAACTCCATTATCAACATCTTGAGTTTAATGTTGCTGATGATTGTCATGTTCCTTCTTCTTTACAGCATCAATTTATGTTCCTTTATGCTATTTTAATTGCAATTCTAATCACATCACGAACGTAAAAGATCTTAGTTAAATCTGGGAGTTGAGGTAACTCGAATCAAGTTTGTATCAGAGTGGTCTTTGTGTGGATGTGAATTGCAAGCATGAAGAATGGAGTATAAAGGAAAAGGCTTGGGCATTAAAGTCCGAAGCATTGTCAACCCCATCAAAGTAGAAGAATTTCCCTGTTGGGTAGGACTTGGGTATGTCAGGAAGGAAGTTGGGGAGTTTGCAGGGATTTTTGGGTCTCACTAGATGCAATAAAAAATTTGTGAGAAATTATGGACGCATTTCCTAATCCTTGCCGAATATTCTCAAGAGAAAATTATTCCTTTGGATAGAAGTAGCTCAATAGACCTTGTTAGATATAAAACATACCATGTGTTCCACCTCGGTTTTGGCCTAGTAGGATTTTACAAAACCCTTTGTGATTGAATGTGATGCTTCAAGGACTGGCGTTAGAGTAGTCTTAACAAAATAAGGTCGACAAATAGCCTTCACAACCCAACAATTAAGTGGCAATAATTTGGGTCAATCTACTTATGAGAAAGAAATTGTTGGGTGTAGTATTGGGCATATTAGTGGACCAACATTTAATTATCAATTTGGGAGTTCGTGAACTTTGAGGTATAGCACTAGAAATGCCAGAGAAAGAACCCAACAACCTACAGATAAATCTCTAGTCTAATGATCCAGGTGGCTTCAGGGACACACATAGGACAAAGAGGGCTTATGGAAGCTCAAAAATCATAGTGGTCAAAATGTTTTCAAACTAGGACCAGAGCGTAGGTCTCATTGTCCTTATCACAATGGTGTGAACAGTTTTTCAAACTGATCTCGTATGTGAAAGTTAGAGGCATTCAATGTTTAGGGTTGATTGAGTGACTTGGAAAGTTTAAGGAAGGCACAATTCCGCACTTCTGGGCGAAATTGTGGCCTCATTAAAAATGTCTCCTATGGTCAAATTTTGGAAATTCAAAAAAACATCTATATAACATAAAAAGAAAAAAAAAATATATATATATATATATATATATTATATATATATTAGATATATTATATATATTAAATATATATATATATAAGTAGTGGGGGGCTATGTCCTGCCACCCCCATCGCACTCACCATATATATGGATTATTTATATAAACTTAACATAATTGTGAGGTTGGCAGGGATTGAACTCGCCCGACCCATGTGGGCCGACCCCCACCAGGTGGCCCCATATGGTGGCATACACAACACAAACCCAAAATTAATACAAGCCAAACAACAAAACACCCCTTTTAATATGTGTTCGTTAATGCATAGTGCCTGAAATTTAATGTTTTACAGAGGGAGTTATGGGGAGCGGGCCACCGAACCTGCCCATGTTTTGGTGAATTAAACTATTACGTAACAAAAAAAGGAGGGGCAGGATTTGATCCCCCAACCCATCCTCAACGATTACTTATCTTCACCAATGCGCTAAGCACCATTTTTGAGAAGTCCGCCCAAAATTTTATATAAAATCATCTTTTGTTAGTGTGTCCGGCAACATGGAGGAACCAAGAGCATGCACCGAAATCGATGCACAAATTTTTTAATTAATTTATTCGCAAGTAGAACCATGAGCCTAGAGAAGAAGTAGGCAAAACCATGATTGGGTGAAATTCTCAGGAGGGTGAAATTTTTGCAGTTTCCAAATTGGACAAATTTTATGTCAATCCTACACCTCTCAGTGACACGAACCTTATGGAGTAGTCAAAATTTCTATATGACAAGAAGATTTGTAGAAGACTCAGAGGAGGGAATATTTGATGAATCTAGGGGGAATCTAAAAGATTCCTTGAGCCCCAGATTTTCACTTTCTCAGAATTCAGAAATTTGACAGTCCATTTTGCACTATTTGATGCCACAAATCTGATGGTGTGTTCAGATTTTCCAGTTTCTCATTTGATTTTTTGGCCACTTTTCAAAGTGGAGTGCAGGTGCCAACGTTCAACGTGTGAGCAGTCTTTCCATGTGATTCGACGCCACGAGATTGATCGTAAAACCAGATTTAACAGTTTGACATCCTTTTCTTCAGATGACCCCAAGATGTGAGGTATATACAATGTGTTCATGTACTTCTCTTGCTATGCATTGTGTTGCATAGATCCCTATTTGATGTTTGATGAGGGATCTTGTTTCTTACTTGTTTTCATGATTCATGCTTGATGAGATGCGGAATCATTTGTGAGATGTACATGTTTTCATGATTTGTCATGTTTTGTTTGAGAACCCTTTGTTGTTATGTTGATGGGATACTCATGTGTCGCCATGTATGTTTGCATTGAGTTCCCTTTTATGCCATGTTGGCGGGTGGCTCATTATCATCATACATGAGTTTAGGTCATACTCATAGGAGTCCTTTTTTAATGAGATTTCCTACAACGAAACATCTCTTGGAGCCACTCCTGCATGAGGGCATTTTCCTTGTATGATATCGATGTCACCTCTTATGTACACCATCACTATTGAAAACACTTAATGCAATGGCTTACACCACCTTGACACAGGGACCCGAAGACATAGTCCCTCCTAGACGAACTCCATTATCAACGTCTTGAGTTTTATGTTGCTAATGATTGTCATGTTCCTTGTTCTTTACATCATGCATTTATGTTCCTTTATGCTATTTTAATTGCAATTCTAATCACATCACGAAAGTAAAAGATCTTGGTTAAATCCGAGAGTTGAGGTAACTCGGATCAAGTTTGGTATTAGAGTGGTCTTTGCGTGGATGTGAATTGCAAGAATGAACAATGGAATGTGTAACAACAAATGATGAAAAAGCATGTATGAAACCATGCTCAAAATTTTCCCAAAGGGTGGAAATAATGTATGAAAGTCTACAAAAAGAGATAGAGGAAAAGGAGCGATTGCAACTTTAGTTGCGAGTGATGGAATAGGCCCTAGAACAAATGAATCACAACAAACAGAGTCTTCAAACAGAAAATGCTTAATTGAAGATGCTTCTACATGAACAGAAATAGGAAAAACAAAGTTTTCTACGACAGCTACAAGCTAAGGACAAGGGCTTGGAAAAGCTATAGCGTGACCTATGTGAGGTAAAATGTGATTCTCTAAATTCATGTATGTGTTCGGATGATGATTTCACTGTTTTTGAAAATCATACCACAGGAATTGGCTCCAAATTGTTGAAGAAAATGGCTTGGGCATTAATTTCCAAGGCATTGTTAACCCCATCAAAGTAGAAGAATTACCCCATCGGGAAGGACTTGGGTATGTCAGAAAGGATGTTGGGGAATGTGCCACAATAGCTAGTGAAGCACCAACAATAGATGATGAGAATCCCTCATGAGTTATTTCCAAATCGATAGAGGAGGTAAAAGATGTTGAATTCCTTTTGGTTTCATCTTCACATAGTATGATTTATGTTAGAGATGTGGAGATACCAATTACATCGACAAACATGAGGCTCCTTACCAAGACGAGGCACACGAAGGAAGAAGAACTTGGTGTTAATAACCAAGGCATCATTCAACCATTGGAGGTTGTGTAGAGACCTCAATTTGTAGGCTTGAGATACACCAAAGTAGAATGCTCAAAGGTGTCAGATTCTTCTAAGATATCATCAAAATTTTTGAGGAAAGAGAATGATGGGAACACATCCCCATCATCCCATGGTAGTGCCTAGGGTAGGGAAAGAACTGAGACAAGCTCCCATCACCATACTTAGACCAGAGATGACAAGGAATGGTATAACCACTCTCGACATTCGAATGTTCATTTCGATTATAATCATGTTGTTAATGATGAACGTAAAACATGGCATCGAAAAACATGTACCTTTTGTGAATTACATAACCATACATTTTCTAAGTGTTGGAAAAGAATAGCAGCACACAAAAGGAGGAGGCATGAAAGACACTCTCAATAGTAGGGAAAGAAACATGTTAATCATATCTGGAGGAAGAAGAGTTATTGAAGTCATTGCAACAGAGGTGGCCATCAAAGAGCCACTTGTTGGAGGCTCCATCCAAAGCAACATTTTAAAGACAAAGCGTTGATGCATGAACCAGGTGAAACAATTGTTTGACAAGCAAAACCGGCATAGGGGGATGATCCATTCACAGTGATAAGTGAAAAATGGTTTCTAGATATGTTAGCTTGTCATGGTCATGCTTTTGTAAATCATTTGTTGCATTTTAAAATGTAAAGGTGATGATGTTTTTTCCATCACTTGTTAAGCAATAATGATGTCTGGTCTTATTTTGATTTACATTTTACACTCTCAAAGTGATGTTGTGTTCCCATCACTTGTCAAAGAAAAAATAGTATCTGGCCTTATTTTTGTAAATCATGTGTTGCAGCGATGATGTGTTTCCATCACTTGTTGAAGCAACAATGATATGTTGGCCTTGTTTTCATAGCTAGGGTATTGTGTCCATCTTGATGTAAACTTGACCTCTGAGCATGGGTTGTAAACTCGGGGCAAGTATGGGATGCTTGGGTCATTAGTTAGTCATGTAAGACAATCATGTAATTTGCAAAACAATGTACTATAGGTTGCAGAGGTTGCAAGTGTCAGCTCATTGTTTAATGCTCCAAAGAAGAAAGATGAAGGAGATAGAAGCGTGACCTTTTTCAGGATGCTTGTGATGTAGACAAGGTACAGAGAAGTGGCAGATTATTTTTCATGTTTTTGGAGGACCAAAAGCTCCTCAGTGGGGAGGATTGATCTTGGTGGCTCTAGGGACACACACAAGACAAAGAGGGCTTATGGAAGCTCAAAAATCAAAGTGATCAAAATTTTTTCAAACTAGGACCACAACATAGATCTCATTGTCCTAATCATAATGGTGTGAATAGTTCATCAAACTAAGCTCATATGCGAATGTTAGAGGTGGTCAAAGTTCAGGGTTGACCGAGTGACTTGGCAAGCTTAAGGAAGGCACAATTTCGCCGAAATATGGTGACCAGATTCTGGCCAACTTCCAGGTGAAATTGTGGCCTCATTAAATGTCTCCTACGGTCAAATTTATGAAATTCAAAAAACTGGCTATATAACATCAAGAAAAAAGAAAAATAAATAAAAAATATTTAAAGTGGTGGTAGGCCATGACCCCCGCTACCCCCATCACACTCACCATATATATGGGTTATATATATAAACCTTAAACATTAATGTGAGGCCGGTGGGGATTGAACCTGCCCAGCCCACATGGGCTGGCCCCCACCAGGTGGCCCCATATGGTGGCGTACACAATGCCAACCCAAAATTAGTACAACCCAAATAACAAAACACCCCTTTTAATATGTGTTCGTTAATACACAACGCCCGAAATTTAATGTTTTACCCAGGGAGTTATGGGGAGCGGGCCATCAGCCTGGTGGAGCCACGCCTGTTTTGGTGAGTTAAACTATTATTTAACAAAAAAAGGAGGGGTGGGATTTGATCCCCCAACCCCTCCTCAACGATTACTTATTTTCACCAACGCACTAACCACCATTTTTGAGAAGTCTGCCCAAAATTTTATATAAACCCATATTTTGTCAATGCATTTGGAAGCATGGAGGAACCAAGAGCATGCATAGAAATCTAAGCACAAATTTTTTAATTAATTTATTTGCAGGTGGAACCATGAGCCCAGAGAAGAGGTAGGCAGAACCATGATTGGGCGAAATTCCCAGGAGGGTGAAATTTTTGCAGTGTCCAAACTGGACAAATTTTATGTCAATCCTACACCTCTCAACGACATGAACCTGATGGTGTAGTTAGAATTTCAATCTGAGCAACAGATTTGCAGAGGACTCGGAGAAGAGAATCTTTAAGGAATCTAGGGGGAATCTAAAAGATTCCTTGAGCCCCAGATTTTCAATTTCTCAAAATTCAGAAATTTGAGAGTCCATTTTGCACTATTCAACGCCACAAATCTGATGGTGTGTTCAAATTTTCCATTTTCTCATTTCATTTTTTGGCCACTTTTCAAAGTGGAGTGTAGGTCTCAACATTCAACGTGCGAGCGATCTTTCCATGCTATTCGATGTTGTGAGATTGATGGTACAACCAGCTTCAGTAGTTTGACATCCTTTTCTTCAGATGACCCCAGGATGTGAGGTATATGTTGTGTGTTCATGTACTTCTTTTGCTCTGCATTTTGTTGCATAGATCCCTCTTTGATTTTTGATGAGGGATCTTGTTTCTTACTTCTTTTCGTGGTTCCCACTTGATGTGGTGCATGTGAGATGTACTTGTTGTCATGATTTGTCATGTTTTGTTTGAGATACCTCTGTTGTTATGTTGATGGGATACTCATGTGTTTCCATGTATCTTTACATTGAGATCCCTTTTATGCCATGTTGGCGGGAGGCTCATTATCATCATACATGATTTTAGGTCATACTGATAGGAGCCCTTTCTGAATGAGAGTTCCTAGAGCGGAACATCTCTTGGAGCCGCTCCTGCGTGAGGGCATTTCCCTTGTACGATAGCAACATCACCTCTTATGTACATCATGACTATTGACAACACTTAATGCAGTGGCCTACACCATCTTGACACTGGGGTCTAGAAACATAGTCCCTCCTGGACAAACTCCGTTATCAACGTCTTGAGTTTCATGTTGCTAATGATTGTCATGTTCCTTCTTCTTTATAGCATGCATTTATGTTCATTTATGCTATTTTAATTGCAATTATAATCACATCACAAAATTAAAAGATCTTGGTTAAATCCGGGAGTTGACGTAACTCAGATCATCTAACTTGCACATTAATCTCAAAAAATTAAATTAAATCCTGCACTTCAAAGGAAACTTGAGGAAACATCAATTGTGACAATTGAGAACATGTGAAAAATAAAAGGGAAATCCTGCACTATTAGCAATTATGAAAGGAAATCCTAATTATGGGTAAACATAAGGTAAATCCTAACTATTGTTTGACTAGAAACCAAGAAATTCCTGAACCACATCGAAAACACTGTAAATTCTAGAATAAATTCAAGATCAATTTAAAGAAAACCTCATAACAATTCTATACTAATTCTGCCTCATCTATCTCTGCGTAGTGAAATACTTTTCCATAAATTAAAGCTTGGCAAGTAAATTTACTATCTAAATAAATCTACGAAAGAAATTGATTTAATAGAAATTCTCTCACCTTCTTGGTCCTAAAAATAAATCTTGGGAAGCTGACCAGAAGTCTAAAGGAAATCGCAATGGGGAAGAAACATTGTCAATTTCAGACATAATACAGTTTCCTTTCATCAATGTCAACTCTATAGTATACAAGAACCACAATTTCGAATGACAAAAATGCATATGTGGTCTCTGATTCTGAGTAATAAGTGGCCTCTATAAGCATAGTCATTTAAGATTTAATAAATACTTTGATACCTCCAAAACCATAATTACTCTGAAAGAGGGAAATCGATCTCATATTCTGGAACATGAACTTGTTGGATTTGGACCAATTTAAAGAATTTCAATTGCACGTTAGAAACTTATAGAGGCAGGGTATCAATTGCATAAGATGACCTTGTGAATACAAAACCACCGAGCGACATATCATGACACACAATCTGATCTAGTATTCGATATCAAAAAAACATTTCTAAATTGTAAGAGCGATTCTTCCAATATCGTATTCACACATCAAATCAAATGACATCAATTTTAAAGAAGGAAAGAGACCGAAAATAATTAAATATTATAATCTGATCTTTCACACATTTCCCACACAACAAATGATAATTTAAATGCAATCCAACCTAATTATGAAAGATTCAGAGTGGTGTCGAGCTGGTCTGGCGACCAAGCTAGCCAGCATGCACCCCTATCAATGACTTGGTTCACAGAGAGATTAAAATCATAAAACACATAAAATTATTAAACATAACATAGCTTGAAATGCCTTGATTAATCTTTGAAATCGTAGCCTTTAGATCATGCAGGCAAGGATTAGACTCTAGCAAACAAGGGGAGAAATCCATAGATGAACAAAGCCTGCGTAATGCTACATTAGGATCGTCTCTTCCCGTCTTGCTTCTATGCATTCCTTACGTGCATGTATATTTTCTCCAGGCGATCTCTAAGTTTATATAGATATTTGAATTACAAATTGGGCTACTAACAAGCCAATCAAAATATAGAAGGGACAAATTACAAATCATAATAGCTTTCCATGGATAAAATTAGATTTTCAACTGAATGTCAAATAATGGAGCTGAATTTGGTACATAAGGGACTATTTTAGTAAATCGTTCCTCTTTTCTTGGTATGAGGCTATTGATGGACCAAGTGTGACATTGGCCAGCCAATTGCTTCCATATGATTCAAACTATTAGCCAAGTAATGTCGAGATTTTAGTTGTTTACGCATTCCTTGACTCCAGTGCAAGAACTTAAGTATGATGTAAGAAATTGATGCATAATGGAGGACTGTAATGCATTGTATACTCTACTTTATCATCTCAAATATATGAATATCCACCAGAAGCATGAAGAAGATCATAGGTCCATGAATATGTATCAAATGCTTTACACCAATCATGAAAAACCCCAATGAGTCCATGGTCATAAATCAAAGGCAACGTGTTTGGTTCACTGACATGAACTACATTCATTACCCAACAATCGATATGTTGATCCAGAAGTGTTGTAGCATACTCGCCAAGTCTAGCCCTCATGTCCATCACATTTCAAAACTTCTGTCTCTTCCAACAAAGCCTGTGTAAGTAGATTTTCACCACCATATTCCACTAGGTTAAGTCAATTGGTCTTGCAAAGTCTAATAAACCACAGGCCAGAGGGAGTCTCGATAGTGGTTACCTCAATAATTTTTATCATTATAACAGATAGATTAGACTTCTCTTCAAAACTCTGTTTTGAAGATAAAACCATCATCCCCATTTTTGTAATAAATTTTCAAAATTTCACTGCTTGAATTGTCCAGGTACCTTTGTCCCTTTCCAATTATATCACAGCTATCCCTGCAAAAAATTGTCAAAGAAAATCATTATTTCAACCAAATTTAAGGAGGAAACCAAAAAGGTCAGAAGTCTATTAATCCTGAAAAAGTGTCAAAGACAAAACATTACAAAATGGGTTATGGACCAAGCAAAAATCAAAAGGGAGTCTTTATAAAGATATTTCACTACATTTTCAACTCATTGCACATGCTAA
The DNA here is from genome assembly GCA_000404065.3 of Pinus taeda. Classification (NCBI taxonomy): domain Eukaryota; kingdom Viridiplantae; phylum Streptophyta; class Pinopsida; order Pinales; family Pinaceae; genus Pinus; species Pinus taeda. The sequence continues at coordinate 151,526 of APFE030556222.1, read as the reverse complement.
GAGGGAAGAAGATCGTTCTAAGGTGAAATTGTGAGTTTGAGTGGAAGATAGAGCAGTTTCCAGGCGCACGACGCACTGGGCTAGGTGCGCGGCTCATCAGAGGCACGTGGCGCATTGGGTGAGGCATGAGGCGCATTGGGTTTGGAGCCCGAAACTTGTTTGGAAAAGCATCAAATCGCCTCCTCTCCGCACAAATTTGCAGGTAGGCTCATATCCATTACCTTTGCTTGGATTTTAAAGGTTAATGTGATGGGTTCATGAAATGTTTGCCTTAGAGAGCCAAGTGGAAAGCCCTCCTTTGTCAATGAAAAGTGTTGTAGGGTTTGAATGTAAAAAAATGTTGTAGGGTTCGAAAACAGAGTGTAACCAAGGTTGTGATTTTTTCCCCATTTCCCTTTGTTTTTCATTCCCAAATTCACCATTATTCTTCCCCATTAATTCCCTCATTAATCCTACACTACAATCCCTAAAATCCTAGTCCCTCACCTCTATTAAAAAACACATTGTCCCTACCTAACATCCCAAAATCCCAAATCCAATATTTTCATTTCCCTTTCCTTCCCTAATTCCCTTGTTTTTATTTCCAAAGTCCCTAATTCCCTAATGTTTTCCCTTTCCTAATATTCCCTTGTGAATTTGTTTCCCCTTGGTCATAGCATTTTTAGAGTAAAGAACAGTTTACAGTCAATTGTACACACAGTTTATACATCAGCATATATATTCGAGCTATCTTGTTTTCAAAGTCATGTCAGAGACCGAGTCAGTCTATGAGCAGGAATATGACAGTGATTCTACACCGGAGGTTAATGTCCCACGGAGATATCACAAAAGTGGCAAAGGTTGTCAGCATGTCAGGGAGGAGCCTACTTCTTTGGCTCAATTGCAAGCTTGCCCACTTGCAATGGATTGTTTTCAATGTCAATCATGTTTCCAATACTGTGAGATGATCTCACAAACTCAGCATCATTGGGAACTAGTCCGATTATTTGTTTTACATTTACATGATGGTCATGTAAACCTCACCGGAGTAAATTTCACCTTGTCACCAGAGACTGTTGCTCAGGCCATTGGGATACCAAATTTAGGAGAGGAATGGAGCAAACGCCAGCAGTTAGACAGATTCTACTACGAGCCATACATCAAACCCGGGTATAAGAGACACTTGAGCACAGTTTTTCCTTTCAGATTCCTGAGGGATGAGTTTGCACCGTTGATGAAACTCATCATTTGATATTTCAATTGCGAGGGCAGATTCTTGCGTCTCTATGCGTACCATGTCCGTTTGTTGATGCATTTCACGAGCAAAGCAAAAATGAAGATCCTAAAGAGGCGATTGAGCAAAGCACTAAAACGGCGAAAAAAGCCCGATCCACTCCAAATTTTAGCCGAGGCTTCATTGGCAGGGCACAATACATGATAGAGGGTCTTCACTCCGAATTTGAGCAAATTCAGAGAAATTTTTGTCATTTTGAAAATTTTGTCCTAAAAACAGGTTTTTTGGCTCAACGCGTAGCGCGTCAACGCGCACGGTTAAGATTGGGACACTTGATGGAGGAAAACTCTACATTTTTGGGTTTGTCATGATAAATTATACATGCTCAGCTATTTCCAAAGCATTTCATTAAGTTCTGGGTGACCAAAAGGCTCAAAACCACCTTGAAAATCACCTTTCTGCCACCTTTTGCACCAGCAGGAAGTACTTCCGGGAGAATGACATTTTGAGGGGGGAAATGAGCTCCAAATTGAAAAATTCCACTTGGGCTAGATAGCAAACATCCAGGGCTTTCCAACTAGCTATTGTGAGCTTGATTTGGATGCCAGGAAGTGCCCCAAAAATAGTTTTAAAGGCACACAGCGCATAGGGCTCAGGCGCGCGGCGCACAGGGCTTTTTGGCCAAATTTCATCTTTCAGCTCAGGAAATGCAGCCAGTTTGACCATTTTTGACTTGTGATGTGATTTTTCACTCCTCTTGATGTAATTAATGAAACATGATGTTATTTTGACACTTATTTACTTGTTCTAGAATCTATTGCATGGTACAGGAAGGTGAATGCAGGACCAAGGCCTAGTCGCATATGTATAAAAACATGATCAAATCAGTTCTAAATTTGAAAACATAGAAAATCTTATTAGTGATGTTTAAATTTTTTTAAGACGAGGGGAATAGTAAATACTTGTGACAATCACCATTCAAACTAAACAACAACATGAGGGATTTTGAGTAAAAGGTGATATAAAGAAAGAAAAAACAGAAGCCTAACATCCCCCCATGTTGACCATCTTGCATGTCCTTATGCAAAGAAATCAATTTTTGTATTATCGCTCCCTTACAAAAAAATGAAATTAAAAACATTTATAGGCATTCGTAATGATGTTCCTACAATTTTGTGTCATCAACATTTCCTAGGCTAGATAGAGCTTGTTCTAAAAATAGAGTGCCTACTCGACTCTTTATTTGTTTAGTATAATTTCAAGAAGATCTAACACAAGGGCTGCCATAGGAATACTAAATTGCGAGGATGGTGTTATTACTTGAATAAAATAGCCAACTTTTAAAAATTTCCAAAAATATCTTGAATGCATCCTTGATCAGAAGTTTCAATTTAATATCCTCATTGTAAATATGAGTGACATGATTTGAAAGCCATGGTGTTAAAAGTAGACATAATAATACCTTCCCACAGTGACCATCTTACCATTGTCCATGTATAGTTGAAGCTCCTCTTGTCTGGGCTTAGTGAATTACCTACACTAAGGGTCCCACGTTCATAAAAAATCATTCCAAAAGAAGGTATAACTCCAAGGCATAACACTGGAAGGATTTTAAAGCCATTCTCAAAGAGGTATGATAATGAATTTAGGGAAAGAAAAAAACAATCATGTAAATAATAGTGTAAAATTAACTTTAATACCACATGCATGGCCCTGCTGCCAGCAGACATCTATAGCCTCGACAGGGATGCCTTTTAACCCCATGAAATGCTTGTGTCTCGCCAGAGTTCTTATGAAATCTTGTTAGAGTTTCGTAGGCGTGGTCCACCATAGGAGGTTTTTCATTAATCGCTTCGAAGAGGGACTTGAAAAGGTTTTCTGGATGATAGTTTGTTAGAATAGGAGAAAAGTATTACATGTAACTTATAACAATACCCTTTATTGACATATTGATCAATAATAAAAGTCACTTTATAAAATATGAGGCTTTTATGTGTGAAGTTCATCTAACAAGTCTTAGCACAAGAGTGCATAATAATAGAAAGTTCAAAATATGTGCTTTTATGGAATCATAGTCTCAAAAGTGTTGTTATACATCTTTATTCATTACCCTCGTATTACCCTACCCTATTTTAAAGAGAGAAATATCACCTTTAAGTGTAGATGTACTTCCAATGTAGCCATGTGCATAACAAAATGTTGAATATACTCACACTTAGTTTTAAAGAATAAACTTAAAGACATACCAAAGTATGAGAAACCAGTTGCTTTAATTGACATGATACCAAGAGTTTTTGAATGATGAGGAAATAAGGTGGGTTGATGATTGGTTGAAACCAGGATTAAATGAAATCCACATATCTATGATTCTCCAACTTATGCAAGTCTTCCAAAGTTCGATAGTCACCCTTTAGGAGGCACAAGGGATATGGTGAAAGAAAAACGATAAATCCCTCAAATTCAGGCTCAAATATCTTACTTTCATATTTACAAGAACGTCTAAGGTAAATTCTAGGGGTTTGATCTTTAACAACATTTTTAGAACAAGTTGAAATGAAATATTTCTCCTCTAGTGGTCTTTGAACTATATCTTCCCAGGGTGAATGTTTTGTGGTAATGGGGGAAATTTCCAAATTCATTCCCTTTCCCAACATGGAAGGTGTAACATTTTGTTCAGTAGGAGAGTCAGTAGCAAGAATGGCCATTTCAAATTGTTGTGAAACCTTATGGTTTAGATTAGGGTTTAGGATTTGGTTTGGGTTAGGGTTTTGGTTAAGGCTTAGAATAAGATTTGGATTTGGATTAGGATTTGGACTAGGGTTAGGTCTAGGTTTTCGATTAGGGTATGGGCTAGGGTTAGTCTAGAGTATGGATTAGGGTTAGGTATAGGGTATGGATTAGCGTATGGGCTAGGATTAGGTGTACAGAATGGATTAAGGATAGGTCTAAGGTATGGATTAGGGTAAGGTTGCACATGTAGTTGGGACCATGGAGGACGATGACTTGTTGATGCATTGGAAAGAAATTATGGTTGTTTCTAATGCTTGTGTAATTGAATTTGCATGGGAGGTTGCCTTAGAGAGAAGGATCCAAACCATTCTTGAGGCAATGGGGATATCTAGCTTGAGGATGAGGGCTAAGGAGAGGGCTACTATGGCCACGAAGGAAGGTATTCATTTGGAGGAGGAATAAATTTTTTCCATGAAACTGTAGGATTATAAACATGTTGAGGAACTTGCTAAGGATAATAAACATTATTCCAAGTATCAAATGGTGATGGGTTTTGAGTTATACTTGGTGGTTTATTTGATTCCTTACTGATTTCCTAAGTACCTTTAGTAATCATGGTAGTGATGGGAAGTGTTCTGTTAAATGATCCTCTTCACAAATTGATCTTAAGGAATGTATCAAATTACATATATAACCATAAATATAGTGATGTGGTAGAAATAACACTTCCTTACATTAATATCAAATAATGAAATATGTTTATAAACATAAAGGAAATGAGACTAGCTCAGGCGATGGTTGCTTCTCTCCGAGAATAGATGTGGTGGCTACATGCCTATGAACTAAGTGACAATGAGACTCAGAGGCCTTTTTATTCTTTAACAATAAGAGAAAAACCTAGACAACCAAAACCATAACCTGATGAGATGTAACACCAAGAGTTTATGGGCCGCATTCGGGTTAGTTGGGAAACCAACTTCCTGGGGTCATAACTTGGTCATATTATCTCCGTTTGAGGTGAATGATACATCATTGGAAAGATATTTTCAAGGAATACAACTAAAAATGTGATTTCATTGAAATTTCCTAAACAAATATTGCCAAAAAAATCATCGTTTAGGGAGTCAAAACAACTTCGAAAGTTCAAGACCTGAAAAACTACCAAAATTAGTAAATTGTGCTACAATTAAGGAAACTAGAAAAAAACACTGATAGAACAATGGTGGGGCTCCAAGTGGAATAGCTGAGTGGCCACCAATATCCACCTAGATCATTCTTGCCCCCTTAGGAAGCAATGGTCTCCATTGTGTTGAGTTCCTCCACGAGAGGAGGAAACTTCTACTGAACTTGGTCCCTAGTGAGCCATTTTCCTTGGTGCAGGAGTTGGTCAGCTTTAATAACTTGATATAGTTGGATATTCTATTGGCGAGTGTTCTTGATCTGCATTTCCATGATCCTATCAGCTAGAGCTTTTTCCATGCAGTTTTGATTTAACTCTATTGGTGTGAGTTGTTTTGCAATGTCAGATGTGTCTAGTAATGGTCGAAAGTATGGTTGAAGGTGATCCACATTGAACACTCAGTGTAGGCCAAGGAATGGGGGAATGCTAAGCTCAAAATCATTATCTCCCACAACCTTTGGTGATGGAGTATGGCCCATATCGAAGTGGGTGAATCTTGCTGTGGGGCCCAGCGAGGCGCTCCATCTGTAAATGCAGCCAAATTTTTCACCCACCTGGAACTTGTGTGGCACATGATGCTAATCATGTCATTTCTTGTACCTAGCATTTTCTTTGTCCAATATTTCATGGACTCGTTGGTAGATGCATTGAACATTCTCAATGAAGATATTTTCCTTGTCGAATTCAGACTGGACATGAACCGAATTTGCCTGAGTCACTGCAAATGGTATGGCCACATCAATGGGACATAGTGGCTGGAATTCCAAGCCCGCCTGAAAAGGGTTGTGGCCAGTCAAGTTGTGGATAGCCCAATTGTAGTTATGTTGGACATAGGGGAGGCTCTCATCCCCTGTGTGTGGATGCTTTGAGCTGTACATGCATGTAATGTGTATGATCATCCTATTGATGACCTCTATTTGGCCATCCGTTTGGGGATGGAAAGTTGAGGACTTAGTGAGCTTGGTGTCCATTATCAACCAGAGACTGGACCAAAATGTACAAAGGAACTTGCTGTCCCAATCTTATATGATAGATTGTGGGATCCCAAAATGTATCCACACTTGTTCAAAGAAGAGTTTAGCAATGGCTTCTGTTGTCATACTCTTCTTGTAGGCCGCGATAATGGCCATCTTCTAGAATATGTTGATGACCACAAAAGCATAGTTGTTGTCATGCTTAGTAGAAGGAAGGCCTAACATGTAATCTATGGAGATGGATTCCCAAGGTTGACTAGGGGTAGGCAACTGAGTATAGAGACCTTGCTTCTTGATGGTTGGCTTGGCAATGGCACAAGCAGTGCAGGATCCAATGTAATTCCTAACATCCTGTCAAAGATTCAACTAATAGAAATAGTTCTACAGTACTACCACCATTTTCTGGACCCAAAAATGCCCAGTGGCCTGACTATAGTGTGCTTCCCAAATCATCTTCACACGCTCGCTTGAAGGAGCACAAAGGTGTTCGAGGTGGCATAACAGAGCATCCTAGAGGTAAAAATATAGAACTTGTTGATCCTCAAAGAGCGTATGGTATGTGTGGCTGAATTTTAGGTTGCTTTTGTAGAGAAGTGGTGAATTAAATGTCTCATGCCCATAATAGTTGAGCACGGTGGTTAACGCGATGTTTAGTGGTCGGTTGAGGCAGTCTACAACATTATTTGTGCTTCCCTTCTTGTACTTGATATTAAAATGGAACTGTTGTAGGTATGTGGACCACTTCTGATAGCGATCATTCTACAACTTCCCTTGCATCTATATGAACTACAGCGGTTGGTGGTCTGTGTGGATGAGCATTTCCTTTCCCAAAATGTAATGCTTCTATTTTTGGAAACCTTGCAAAATGGAATACATCTCTTTGTCATAAGTGGGATACTTCCACACTGTGTCTGAAAGTCTCTCACTGTGATATTCCATTGGATTCCTCTGTTGAGTAAGGACTATGACAATAGCATAGTTAGAGGCATATGTCTCAATCTCAAATGGTTTTTGCAAGTCTAGTAATGTGAGCATCAGTGCAGAGCAGAGGTGATGTTTCAAATCTAAGAGTGCCTTTTGTTGAGATTCATAACAAAAGCATTTTTCTTTCACTCCTCCTTTGATGACTTGACTCAAGGTCCAGGTGTTATACGGGAATAGTGTCCACACGGATACTGCTATTCCCACTAAGATGGGTGGCTATCTTAGAAACAAACAATCAAAGTCTACTATTGATTCCTTTTATGAAAATAGATGAGAGGAGAACCAAGAGGGCCAACCTGAGTCTTCCGCTCGATTTCCTCTCCTTCTTGAT
>APFE030556222.1:110211-131943 GCA_000404065.3 Pinus taeda | reverse complement strand
CAAGAGAGACACTTTGCAATTTTGAAATGGAAATTGCTTTTCAACACTTTAAAACTAGTAAATCAAATCTTATGCAATAGTAACTGTATAATCAACTATCCAAGACAATGGGATTGCTTTCTAAAACTGAAAATGACAGCGAAGACACTTTCAGATCTAGAGACGACAGTTCGACTATGTTACTTTTTGCAAAAGAGAACTAAAACGACGCATAATACATAAAAAAACGTTTATAGTTCTTTGCACTAAGGAGGCAGAATAATTCTAGAGAAGGGGGAATTCACCTAAGTACACTGATTACAGACAACAAAAACTCTTGAATAAGACTGAAAACGATGAGAAAAATCCACATTCAGAGGGCAAAATCAATTCTCCCTGACCATCGCACCTGTTACACAGTGAACTTAGTATGCAACGCACCTACTCCATTCGGGAAGTGCGATGCATACAGGCTGCCTTGAAGGCAGGGTGCGATGGTTACAGTGCGAGACTTTGAATGGGACTTCACTTACAGTTTGCAGTTTAGTTCAGGTGTTTAAGCTGAATAAGTACAGATCAATGTATGTAAAAACATAGAGGTGATTTAAGAGGCTACTAAAGCCACCACTCAGGGCAATTAGATTGCTTGCAGATCTATTGTTTAATTTATAAACAAAAACCTGGAGATTGACTGAAGTAGCATTGATCTACTTTGCATTTGTATGATAAATGCAGTTCGAAGGTTAGCTGGCTTGACTTCAGGCTTCGTCTGTATGTTTACAAAAGAAACAAGGATAGATAGGCTAACAAGTAATCTAGTTCGTCCCCAACAGAGTCGCCATTTTGTTATACGGGAATAGTGTCCAGTCGGATGCTGCTATTCCCACTAAGATGGGTGGCTATCTTAGAAACAAACAATCAAAGTCAACTATTGATTCCTTTTATGAAAGTAGATGAGAGGAGAACCAAGAGGGCCAACCTGAGTCTTGCGCTCGATTCCCTCTCCTTCTTGATAGAGTTTTGCCACTTGCTCTTTGTCTGCTCAGCTTCAAAAGGACCTGTAGAATCACAGCAACATACTACTATGCAAGAAACTAGGATCTAAATTCATAAATAATGCAAGATCAGATGTGCATTAACCATATACAAGAATATATAAACAAATACACAAGAATATGGAAGGAAACAAGAATAGCTTTATTCAGATAAAAAGTAGCAAGAGGATTACAACCATGAGCAGCTCTGACACTGTGAATGTACACCAGAATACCAACAGAACTTCTCTATAAGTTACAAAATTCCAGCCTCTAGATCTCTGTGAAGAGGGATCCATATATAGATGATTACAGAGAGGTGAGTCATCTTATGGGATCTTGATTAGTGTCATTTCTCTGATAGTTCCTGCTTCCACTTGGAGAATGAAAATCTCTTACTCATCCCTGGTCAAAAATGGAGTGGCAAGTGTCAGAGGGGAAGCTTCTGGAAGATTCCATGATCTTCCACCTCGCATTTTGGTCCCTGCCATTTGTCCATTCCTGACCATCGCACCCTATAGAGGAGCAAAACAGTATGCATCACACCATGTACATTGGGAAGTTGATATGCATCGCACCCTCTGCATGGAGCTTTTAGTATGGTCCAGTTTTGACCATTTATGAGCAGTTTTCAGTGGAGAACTTCTGGGAGATGATGTAATCAGTTGACCTCATTCCTTTAGGTAGTGAAGGAACCCTTTTAGGGACTTAAAAGCCCTCAGTTTATGGACATTTATGATTGTGGTTGAAGTGCCCAAAAATGTCTATAACACTAGGTGATATGAGAGAACCCCAACACAAACTTGCGGTAGAAATTGGCAAGACCTAGAAAGCTACAGAGCTCTCTCAGAGTGGTTGGGGTTGGCCAATCCTGAATGACTTGGATCTTGGCTATATGCACATGCACCCCCCATTCATGAATAATGTATCCCAGATACTAAACCTGGGTCATGCCAGAAGTGCATTTCTCCAAATTGGCACATAGCTTGTGTTGCCGCAGTGTTTGGAGAACCTGTCGGATGTGGTGGATTTTCTCTCCCCAACTCTAGCTGAAGATCAAGATGTCATCTGAGTATACCACTACAAATGAGTCAGTGAGTGGCCGCAATATGTCATCCATTAGTCTGATGAAGTTGTAGAAAATTCACCTGTAGAAAAAACCGATATATGCAATGTCCTAAACATAATACTTGTTCTACTTCTACAAAACATTAAGGGGAAGCATAATCGAAATAATTAGCAACATCAAGTAGAAACATGCATAACTAATCAAGAGAATTAACCACACATAACACAAGATATATCTAGGGGAAAGAACTAGCATAAAACCCCAATCATGTATTATCAATCAAGTGGAAATCCTCCTCACAATACAAGAAGAATTAGTTCTCAAGTTATTCAGTTCTCAATGAACTATGAAGATATGAAGATATGTCTCATGAACACCCAAGCCCTGTTTATATAGGCTTTCCCTGTGGTCCTTATATAGTTTGCTTGGGAAATAATAGCAAAAGCATATGCTATTAATTCCAACATACCAAAATCAACCAATGGTCCAACTACGTATTCCTTGAGAACACTAGTTCCTCAACCATGCAAAAACTATTTACTGGAAATAGTTAAGCATCAAATAGTACACTGTCCCACATCTGATCTCAACTGAGTCTTTGACAGAACTAACATGCAACAATTATCGATGAGTGAATCCTCGGTTATCTAAAATAATAGTTGTCACATGCAAGCAAGCATTAACAAACTATATTTTATTATTTTAACAACTTATTAAAATAATCTAACTGGACTTGACTAGTTAGAACTAAGTCAACTGATTCTCTCATTGTAGAACTGAACCTTATCTCCTTTAATCAAAGGATAAACTCCTAAATCAAGGGAGAAAATAATTGCATGATTTCACAAAGACTTCAAGTTTAATTTTTCATAATTAATTAACTCATGGAGATCAATTAATTAATATTTTAAACTGTTATTAAAACCAAAATTAATTTTACTTCCTATAGATAGACTAGGGATTGCTATAAATAGGAAGGGACCCGAAATGCTATTTTTAGAACTTTCTATTTTTAGTAGTTTCAACTCTCACCCAATGTGGCCAATGACCTCACTGGCCAAACTGCTATTTTTAGACATGCTATTTTTAGCAGGTCTATTTTTAGCACATTCTAAATTTAACATTTCTTGTTGCACATCTTTCAACACTCCCTCTCAACAAGAAAGGCTTCCTCTCAAACCCGATCCTGTAACTTTGGAATGTTCTTCATGCAACACATCTACCCAGTCCACTTGCTCCAACAACAATTGGAACAAAAACACTCCCAACTGACCACTATGTTGGGCTAGGAACATACTATGATATTGAAGCTCTACCTACTATTGACAATTGCTCCCTCTCTGACATCTGCGCTACTACAACATCTCCATGCATCTCACACCATTACACACCTCTCTGTGCCACCTAGCACTGTGCAAAACACTTGTGCCTATCGCATTGCTGCAGCCTGCTAGCTATACGCTGTCCTGGGAATCCCTGCACTGTCACTCTCTCTGCCACTCCATCTGCATCTGTCTCTACCCAGTCAGTCAGTTCCTGCTACTCCACATTGGGGCTCCTGTAGCAAGCTCTCATCCAAGAGGTTTGGTACCTCAAGGATCCTGCCCCTCCTCCTTGGGATGATCAATCCACATCACCCAACCTCCTACCTAGAGATATGGCTGCATGTGATCCCACCGCCCACCTGGCTCGAAGTTTCCCCCTACTGGAGGTCTCTGCATGAGTAGATGTCTCTACTCGATCTCCACTTAGCTTCCCCTGTTGTGGCTACTCCGCAACCTCTTGAAGCTGCTCCACCAATTATGGCTCCCCCAAAATTGTCTGAGACTTCTTCTGGCTCTGCATGTTGAAAGGTAATATACCCTCCCTCTCAACCACCAAGTCTCCATCAATTGCCTTGCTGCTCAAGGCTTTCCATGCTTCTTGGACCTCAAGAGCATACAGGTTCTTGACCCGTGGACCAATCTGCTTCACCTGTCTAGTGATGATGTGTCTAAGGAAAACCTTTCCCTTACTGAAGACTACATTATAGCCTCTGTCTTCCAGCATCATGATTGACACCAAGTTTCTCTTCAGTCCTGGTACATATATGACATTGGTCAAGGTAAGGTGAGATCCATGCTCCCTCTAAAAAATAACCATGCCTACACCTGAGACACTATACTTCTCATCATTACCCATCACTATGAGTATCTGGAGATCTTTCTCATCCAAAGTACTGAACAAACTCTTATCATTGGTCATGTGGAAAGAAGCTCCACTATCAAGAAGCCAACCACTTCTGATCATGGATGAAACCATGCATGTGAAGAGTGTGAAATCCAACTCAAACTATGAAGCAAGTGCCTCACCTTGAAATCCTTCCTCCAGATCCCTTCTTGGATTTCGTCCATGGACAATTTGCAGCATAATGGCCCACCTCATGACAACAAAAGCATCGCACTTTCGATTTGTCAACTTTCTTCCCATCATTAGAAGAACTAGATTTGAAAAGAGAAACCTTCTCCTTCCCCTTCTTCGCCTTACTCGCTAAGGCATATTTCTCCTCATCATGCACACATGAAGAACTGTCTCTGGTGCTCCGTCTGATCTCCTCTTACATCAAATCTGACCATAGTCGTTCCCAATCTGGTAGTTTCTCCCTTCCATTCACCAAGTCCTGGTAGCTATGCCATCTCTTAGGAAGGCCAAGGAGTGCTAGACTCACCATATCCTCATCCGATGCCACGACCCCTACACTTGCAAGCTCATCCTTGCATGTGATGAGCTTGGTCATAGACATAGAGATTGTCTCATCCCTTTCACACTTGATCTTTTGAAGTTTGTCCTTCAGTGCCAGCTTCCTCTAATCACTGCTATTCTGATATAAATCTTTCAATGTTTTCCACACTGCATGCGGAGTCTCCGTCCCACGGAAGCTCAAGACAATGTGATCTCGCACTCCCTCCAAGAGAATTCTCCTAGATCTAGCCACACACTTCCTCTATTCCACCTGCTCAGTCTTTTCAGTAGGCTTAGGGATTTCTTGATCAATGAAATCCTTAAGACTATTATCTTCCAAAACTGCCTCCATGCAATCCTTCCAAGCTATATAGTTTGAGCTGCCATCAAGGGCATACTCAAGCCTCAAACCATAGAACGCCATCGATGAAATAGATGTGATAATAACTTGAGATCTATATCCCGAATAATAAACTTCGAATTTCTCCTACTAGTATACTGTTCTTGGTTGATCACCTATGCTCTGATACCATGTAGAATTTTGTAGAATTTTCCTACAAATCAGCTAGCTTTGATACCATGTAGAACGTTTTCTACAAATTAGCTAGCTCTGATACCATGTAGAAATTTCACCTGTAGAACAAACCGATATATGCAATGTCCTAAAGCATAATACTTTTTCTACTTCTACAAAACATTAAACGGAAGCATAATCGAAATCATGAGCAACATCAAGTAGAAACATGCATAATTGATCAAGAGAATTAATCACACATAACACAAGATATATCTAGGGGAAAGCACCAACATAAAACCCCGACCATGTATTATCAATCAAGTGGAAATACTCTTCACAATAGAAGAAGACTTAGCTCTCAAGCTATTCAGTTCGCAATGAACTATGAAGATATGAAGATATATCTCATGAACCACCCAATCCTTGTTTATATCAGCTTTCCCTATGGTCCTTACATAGTTTGCTTAGGAAATAATAGCAAAAGCATATGCTATTAATTCTAACATACCAAAAGCAACCAATGGTCCAACTATGTATTGCTTGAGAACATTAGTTCCTCAACCATGCAAAAACTAGTTACTAGAAATAGTTAAGCATCTAATAGTACATTGTCCCACAACTGATCTCAACTGTGTCTCTGACAGAACTGACATGCAACAGTTATCCATGAGTGAATCCTTAGTTATCTAAAATAATAGTTGTCACATGCGTGCAAGCATTAACAAACTATATTTTATTACTTTGACAACTTGTTAAAATAATCTAACTGGACTTGACTAGTTAGAACTAAGTCAACTAATTCTCTCATTATAGAACTAAACCTTATCTCCTTTAATCAAGGGATCAATTCCTAAATCAAGGGAGAAAATAATTGCATGATTTCACAAAGACTTCAAGTTTAATTTTTCATAGTTAATTAACTCATGGAGATTAATTAATTAATATTTTAAACTACTGTTAAGACCAAAATTAATTTTACTTCCTATAGATAGACTAGGGACTGCTATAAATAGGAAGGGACCTAGAAATGCTATTTTTAGAACTTTCTACTATTTTTAGCAGTTTCACCTCTCACCCAATGTGGCCAATGACCTCACTGGCCAAACTACTATTTTTAGACATGCTATTTTTAGCAGGTCTATATTTAGCACATTCTAAATTTACATTTCTTGTTGCACATTTTTCAACATAAGTTTGTAGGAGTATTCATCAACCCAAAAGGCATAACCAACCATTCAAAAAGGCCCTCCTTGGCTTTGAAGCTAGTCTTCCACACATCAAAGGGTTCAATTAGTACCTGGTGATATCTAGACTTCAAGTCAATCTTGCTGAAATATTTTCCCCCCTTGAGTTGGTCTAGAAGGTCATCAATCTCTGTGATTGGGTACCTATTCCAGATAGTGATCTTGTTCAACACCCGATTGTCAATATGGAGTCTTCAAGTCCCATCCTTCCTCTGTACCAATACGATTGGGCTCCCACAGGGCGATGAACTTGGTAGAATGTGACCTTTCTGCAACAACTCCTGAATTTTCCACTTGATTTCATTATTCTCCAGAATGGAATGCAAATAGATTTGTCCACTGGGTAATGTACACCTACGGTCAAATTGATGGAGTGCTTGACCTAACAATGCAGAGGCACCCCTGCAAGGGAGGTGAATATGTCCTCGTACACCTCCATGACCTTGTCCATCTATTTTTGTTGTGCTGAGGGGCCATGTCTAGAGGTCGTGGCCACTATATTCTTCTTTACTTGAGGGCATATCATCAGGAAAAAAAATTTCTCGGTTTGTGAAATTATCTTATTGCATTGTTTTGAAGTAACTAGAGAGATGACGATAGTTGGTGCTATCTACAGTGTCCTATACAACTTATTTCCCAATGAAACAATAATACCGCGAGGCCTTGACTCATACACAACATGTCGCTTCCACACGTATGGTTGGCCTAGTAATACATCAAAAACATCAAGGGCATAAATGTCACATAATACCTCATTTGTGAAGGGCTTAATGTTGTATGGAAGGCAACATTGCTGTCTCACGCGTAGATCCCGTCCTTGGTGAAGCCACCCGGTGGTGTATAGTGGTGGGTGTGTTATGGTCGATAAGCCGAGCCGCTTCATGACCTCTGCTACAATGAGGTTCTTTCAGCTCTCCCTGTCGACAATGAACTATAGCGGGGAATCCTTTACCCACATCTGGGAGATGGAAGAGACACTCCTCCTCCTTTGGATCCTTAGGTTCCTTGTTCTAGATCTTTGTGGTGGTGACGTGGCATTGCACTCCGCATCAATAATCTCCTTCCCTTTCTCATTCCCCTTGTCGGGTTCTGACTCAAAGTCGAAACATGCATCCGATTCTAAACCCTTCATGTCAGCCACCAGTGACTGCTTGGCCCAACACTCACTTGTGTTGTGGGTGTTTCTCTTATGGAACTCACACGACTTTCCCGTGTCCTTCTTTGGATTTGCAGTGTTGTCGTTTTCTTATGTCCTTGGTGGGTTGTCCTAGGCCATCTCACCTTAGCTTTGTCCTTTGATCTACGGTTTGGGGGCACCTTTCCCTTGCTTTGAATTCATAGATCCAAAGTCCCACTTCTTCTATTTAAACTTCTGCTCAATCTTGATGGCGTATCGGTATGCCGTTCAAAGCGAGGAGATGTCCAGGAACTTCATCTCATCCTGGATGTGTTTATGTAAGTAGCTACAGTACCTGAGTACCAAATGTTTCATCAAATCCTTGATACCCAACTTCGTGTGAAGGGTATGAAAAACATCGGTAAACTCCAGGACATCTTGGTCCCTTCCCTACCGCAGCATGGTCCACTTTATGTATCTATCCTCGTAGCTCCCAACAGGGTAGTATTGCTCCTTGATGACATCCTAGAATGAATTCCAAGTGGGAAAGGCTAAAAACAGTGAGGTCATATTTTCATCCTTCTGCTCACAATAGGTTTCCCACTAGTACTTGATGTGGGGGGCAGCTTTGAGAAGAGAAAAAGTAATATTTTCTTGGCGGGAAAAATCATGAAAAAAAATATCCTTCTAGGAGATTCAACCATTTATCAACAACATCTTCATATAAAGTTTACTTGTAGCTTAAAAGGTGTGGAGCCTCCAAAGTGGCCGTTTGGATGTGGATGCGTCACCGGTGGGAAACCATTGAAGGATCTGGGAAAATTTATCCATCATCGTGTTCCTTTGTTTCTCGAGGGCCTCCTCGAGCAATATTTTGATAGGATCTCTTGCTACCTCGTCCTTCTTTTCTTTCCCCATGGGAGGCCGTTGGGATTTATGAGGCTGGTCTTGCAAAAATTCGACCAATTTGAGCCCTAACTCCTTATATCTCGACCTCGTTGGGGACATGGAAAGAAAAATAGAGAAAGAGAAGATCTCTCTGATACCACTAACTCAAATTTAAACAAGAATGAAAAAAAATTAAAAAAATAACCATAAATACATAGATGTAGCAGAAATATAACTTCCTTTCATTAATATCAAATAATGAAATATGCTTACAAATGGAATGGAAATGAGACTAGCTCGGGCAATTGTAGCTTATCTCTAAGAAGAGATGTGGTGGCTACATACCTCTAAACTGAATTACAATGAGGCTCAAGGGCCTTTTTATTATTAAACAATAAGAGAAAACCCTAAACAACCAAAACCCTAACCCGAGGAGATGTAACACCAAGGGTTTATGGGCCCTATTGGGGTTGGTTCGGTAGCCAACTTCCTGGAGTGGTAACTTGGTCATATTATCCCTATTTGACGTGTGTGATACCTCATTGGAAATATCTCTCCAAGGACTACAAACAATAGCATGATTTAATTGAAATCCTCCAAATGAATATTGCCAAAAAAACATCGTTTAGGGCCTCAAAACGGATTCGGAAGTTCAGGACCTGAAAAACTACCAAAAATAGTAAATTGTGCTACAATTAAGGAAACTAAAAAAATGATAGAAAAATTGTGGGTGTTAATGTGGAATAGGTGGGTGGCCACCAATATCCACTTGGATCATTCCTCCCCCGTTAGGAAGTAATGCTATTCATTGCGTTGAGTTCCTCCATGAGATGAGGAAACTTTTACTGAACTTGGTCCTGCTGAGGGTGCTGGACCTGCCAACATGTCAGGGGATCTTCCTGGTAAGATTTCCTAATTAGACCTCAGATCATTTGGTGAAGGAGTCCTAGTAGTGGGTCATACAACAATGCCTTAATCATAGTTTCACATAGAGGCAAGTAAGGTGTCCCTATTGGTAGGAAGGATGTGACATATGCAGTATGTCAAGGAAGGTGCATGAGCAGTTCTAATGCATGGAGGGTGAGGTGAGTGCGCCCCTTGGAAGCCTGTGATAGCACAGAGTTAAGAAGGGAACACATGAGCAAATATGCATCACAACATGGAAGGAAAGTAAGCTAGCAATCAAAAGTGATGGTTAAACCAACAACACATTTCAGAAAGATTCATACATACATATAAAGAAATAGCTACACATGCATGCATAAGAAAATAGATACATATATCATTTAGAGTGCTCAAGATAGTTGAAATACAATACAACATATGCATGAAACGTGCTGGCTCTGTTATATTAAGAAGTGTAAGTTCCATTCATACAATACATCCATTTCCAACCACTAGTTCTGACAACAGAATGTTACTGCCACAACCACCTACTCCTCCAAAGATTGCACAGTGGAGAAGCCAAGGCTCGTTACAATACTATCCAAAATCTCTCTAAGATAGTCTTATTAGAAGCTTGGCTAACCAAAAGCCTCTACAATTATTTATTAGGCACTATATATAGGAAAGGGTGGGGTGGCCCTTAACGTTCCTCTTTGTGATAGCTCACCTATCCTCATGACTCTTCATCTACTCTATGACTGTTACATCCAACTATCAACGCTTGAACTTACACTTGCCAAGATGTTACATTACAATGCATATGTACCCATGTGAGAGAAAATGGCTTGAGCAAGCCATTCAAGTCATCACTATGACTCAGAAAACTATTGGAAGACCAACTCTTCAACATCCTCATGGTGGCCAATAGTAGTGAACTGATGCCAAGATCAGTAGTCTGCGATGGTGTCCGTGTACTCTAAGGCGACATCTTTCTGGAAATGAACTCTTGCCTCCATAGAATTTGGGTACAATTCTCGGGCTCCTCTGTCCAACTCATCTAATAGCATGCACATCATTGGATTGAGTGTGGCCAGATGAGCAACATACTTGTGCATGGTGTCTGCACTGATGGACAAGTATGGGCTGGTGGCTATGCGCATCAACTAATCAAAGTATGAGTCAAGCTCTATTCAGACATGTGCCTTTGTCTCCACCTAGGTAAGTGTTTCAATAGATGGGATTGCATGTGCGCACAAAATAACATCCATACTCTTGAATAGACGTGCATGGAAAGCCTCTAGACTAGTGATGAGCTGTGGGAGGTCTTCATAGTTCCAGATCTAACTTCGAATGCATGCCTTCATCTCGACCACTCTGGGCTTCATCATCTCAGGCAAGTGAAGCAGGGCTCCCTTGTATCTCATCATCCATGTTTGCATGTAATCAACAACAGCATGCACATTTGATAGGATATGTGCTCTCCTAACACATCACTATTGCCACCCTTTGAGATGGACAACTACCTTATGCACATACCAAACTTGGAATACAACACCTATATGACTGTGTCAAGGGACAATAATTCATCGAATATTTCCTTCTTCAATTACGCTCAGGCATATGTTGTAACCAATTCTCCTCCCTTCTTGTCCATCTGTAGCTCCTTAGCCATTTGCTCATTTTCAACTATCAAGAAGCAAACACTCGAGCTAGTGGCTTCGACATATGCTATGGTAGCATCTTCTAATGCTGTTGGATGTTTACACACATCAAACATGATCACTCCTTCCTCAAACTGTGCAGGAGATGTATGATCATATGGAGTAAACACTCTGCAATATTGCACAACTCTATGTTGGGACTTGTCGAATGAGATGTTGTGCATCTCCTCCTCCAGATTGTCTCCAAGGATTTTAGTGTCTCCTTGGTTGCTTGGGACTTACTCATCATCTGGACACAGTGAAGTTGGTGGGTTGACCTCTTGATGGTGAGGCATCAGGTCGAAATCTTACACTAACTCGTGTTACTCTATATCCATATCCATTTATTCAAGTGCCTGCTCTATCTCCTGAGCGAATTCCTGCTCCTGCAATGGTTCACCATGTCTGCCTAATGCCAGCTGTTATAATGAGTCTGCTATCTGCACAGGCATAATTTCATCTATCTGCATAAGTTGTGCCCCTTGTTGTACATGTTCCTGTTGTGCTTCCTTCTCCTATCTGCACAACTCTTTTTCCTTCCTGAGCTTCTCCTTCAACTCATGGAACTCCTTCTCTATTTCCTCCCTTCTTCGTTTCTCTCTCTTCCTTTGCACATTTCTCTTGTCACGCTATTTCCTCTTTGCTTCAATGGCCAAAGCTGCTTTTTGCACAAGTGGGTCTATTTAGAATTTGTAGCTTTGCTCTTCCTCCATGTTTTCAATAATCTTCCTCTTACCCTTATCGCACATTGGTATGTTTAGCTCTACTAATGTTGTTGCTTCTAGTGCTCTCTGGGATGCTACTTCAGATTGGTTTGATGTCCATTCCATAACGAGGCCGACTGGTTCATTGAGTCTAGAGGAGTTGTAACAATATCTCCTCTTCCTCAGCCCAATGACACGCCCCGTGGATCCAGTTGAATTTTACTCTCAGGTAATGATCTTTCACAAGACAATGCAGGTCCTACAGATTGCAACTGTAGAGGTCAAATGGATATTTCTTCATCTGCTTTGATTTGACATCCACATGCTTGAAATTCTGTATCTCGTATAACCTAATCTGCAATGAAAGAGCAAGCCAAGGGGCCTTCTTCTTCTAGTGTAGCCTAGCTTCAATCCTGTAGAGATGTGATATGATACTTCTTGCATGAGGAGCTTGTCCAAGGAAAACTTTGGTAGAACATGCAGAGGCTTCTCTGCACTATACATTCATATGAAGGTCTCAAATGGTGAGGCATACCAATCAACTATGTCGATTGGTGCCTCCATTACTGCCTTCAACATGCAGGGTGGATCCTGTTCAAATACATCTTGTAAACTAGGGTGACAAAATGATCAGAAAACTATGTGATAACTCCTCTAAAGCTGCATTCAGACAACATCTTACAATAAGTGTCCACATAGGTCTCCGCCGGTGTCCATGCCAACTTCAAGACCGAGAACTCCTAACGGGCATAGATTGCATCCAATATGTAAGTAGAAATGTAGATTCCTACTTGCATACCTTTGGGAGGTTGTCAAGCCCTTGTTACCTATTCCTTAAGTAGATGAGGCAACATATTGGACTAGATGCATGCTTTTCCTTCTCTGTCTAGTTGGTCCAACATGATCACCCAGCTCTATGGGAAGGTTTCTATGCTTTCTTCGCCGTATAGACAACATGCGAAGCTAACCAAGTATTGATATGCCTTTCACAGTATCTTCATCTTGTAGAACCGGTTGGATGTCATCCTAAATTTAGCCAAATCCTTCACCCAGTTCTTCAAGATATCTCTGGAATTGGCATTGCTACTAGGTATGCTGAAGGGAGTCTCCATGATGATTACAGGCTTTGACATCTGTTACATCTCATCATAATCCTATGCCTTGAAGATAGAAATATCTATCCCTCTAACACTACTCAATGTCATCATCTCAGGATAAGTGTGTGAGATGATCCAATGTATCATGTCCACGCATGGGAGCACGGGATACCTGCATTCAATCTGGTACAAGCCACACTTGTGGATGTTCACATAGACTTGGCAGTCTTCGAGGTCTTCCCCAAATGTGCCTGCAAATGCATCATTGACCTCTTGCCACTTCAGCTTGAAGTCCTTATCTATAATTAACTTGGTATCTTCATAGATTGGTAGACTTACATACACTCGCTCAACTGCTGCCCTAGTTTCACTTCCATTAGTGTTATTTGATCCTGCTCTCTTGGAGGCCGTTGATCCTGAACTGCTAAGAGGTGGACGAACACCTACTAGATCTGGAGACAAAGTGACATGCATGGTAGGAAATCTGTTAGCTAAAACCAAAACAAACTTGGGGAATGACATTCAACATACCTGGGGATTGACTAGAAAGGATTGTGAAATTTTTCCTGGGAGGTTGGGAGACTGGCTGCCAGAACTGCGTAAAAGGTAGTCTGGGTTGTCTAGGGAGGCTAGCTAGCTACTGTAATTGTGCAATGCGTAACCCAAGCTGGCCTGCTGGCTGTGGGAATTACACAATGTGCAATTTTAGCTTGTAATAGTTGCAGACCCAGTGACTGCATTGCACAATTTTCTGGGCTAGTAGTCACTGTCCCTCAAAATTGCACAATGCATGACTAGAGGATAGTCACTAGGCAAAAATTCTCATTTCCTAAGAGGAAGACAAAGCCTTCCCTCTTAGGATTGCAATGTTTTCTTGGTGAAGTAGAGTCCAGGCCAAGGCTGCCCAAACCCACCGATGGGAAACTAAAAGAAAAGGTGAATGTGAATGCAAGGTGATACTGAGTGTAAGAAGGAGTCAATGATTGTGCACGCAAATAGTGAATGAAATATTTAGAAAATGAAACAACATGCATGTGGGTGAAGCGGGTCACTAAATTAGCGACCATTCGTGCAAAACAATTTCATACATGCGATACTAGTGAGAAGCTAACGAAGACTGAAATGGTGCTAGTACAATATATTATGCACGTAAATGACAAAAAGTGTTCATAGAAATCAAGAAAACAACACTCACACAAGTGAAAACACAAAAAGTGATAGAAATGCAGTAATAGACAAGTTAAGAGGACTTACCAATGAATAGTTGAGCTCGATGTGTCAAAGACTCCTGGATGTGATGTGGGATGTCAGAGCTCCAAGATTGATGTTAATAAATGAGCTCTGATGCATCAAATAAATAAGTTTGAGCCTCATGACATGCATGCCATAAATCTAGGAAAAAGTGACACTTGGAGGAAAGATTCTAAAATGATCTTTGCATGTAACCTCTAGCTGCTAAAAATAGCTCCCTAAAATCTAGGCATGCTTTTTCATGTTGCTTTTTGATATTCTGGGAAAAATTAGCGCATGCATGTAAGTCAAATTTTCTCGGTCTCGGGTGGAACTAGTCAACTCAATGGCACATGCATCAGTCTGCTTAGCTGAGAGGAAAAAATCTACATTTCTGGGAGGAAGATGGGCTAGCTTCCTAGAAGGTTTGCACAATTTCTGGGTGGAGTAGCTGATTGCTACCCAGAATTGTACAATTCCTGGGCTGAGAAGCTCTATTGGGAGGAATTATGCAATTTTTTTAGTGAAGTTTGACAAGGAGATTTTCACATTTCTGGAGCCTAGAAGGGTGCCAAATAGAATTGCACAAAACTAGAGGGAAGGTTGGTTCCCCTCCAAAATTTCGCAATTTCTTGAGGGAGCTGCTCAGCTTGTAGCTGGACCAAGTCCAGAGAAACAATTTGTGAGGGTGATGAAACAAGCTCTGATGCATAGGCTGGGAATCTGCTAGAAAATCACTGAAGCTTGTGTACTTGACAAGGCAAGACATGCTGCTAAGGAAGGTTGGTAGGGAGGCTCCAAAACGAAGCTAAGGAGAAATTTTGGAGGGTGGTTGTAGCCACTACAAAACTTGGTGACACATTGGTAGAACTCTAGCTCTCTGAATGGACCTTGTTTGTGAAAAGCAAGTCTAACACCTTTGGAAGTATTCTCACAACAATCCAAGCCATTCCAACACAATTTTTTTGATTGGGGTTGAGGGGTATATTAGTGCACAAGTAGTATAGTTGTCAGAGTCTTAGTTTCATCTCTGTTGTTGCTCTGTTGCTAGTAAGCATGGATAGTACCCCGATGGAGTCACACAAAAACACAAGCATCGCTTTGCTGTGAGCATGCCTGGTCAGTACCCCGATGGAGTTACTTGCATCACCTCTCTATGCAAGAAGCCTTTCTCTTCTTTCACATTAATCATTTTCATTTTATAAATTTTTCACTTTTCATTTTTTTTCATTTTTCAATTTCATAACTGTGCACAACACTTATTCATTTTAGAGGCAGAAGAGGGATCCCGACTTATTAAGAGAAGAAGAGGTTGTTCCTTCAGAGAAGTGGTTTATTATATACCTTTGATGTGCTTATTAAGGTTTCCCCCCTCACCTTACTCTACTTGACTGAGCTTACAAGGGTTAACCCAAAAACAACCTACTAGAGTAGGTGAAACTAGTTAGTGCGCAAGCATTGTGTTTTCACCAAGGTTCACTTCGAACAATACATATTTTCCATCGACGTATCATGGACTAAAAGAAACAAGTTCTACATACAAAGGTAGGATGACAAATAACCAAGTAATTATAGTTGCATAAGGCCTCTTGTACTTTACCCATCTTGTTTCAAGAGTTGCACACGGTTTCATGCGAAACTAACCTACAAACAAAAATAGGCAAACAAATAACAAAGGAAAGCAAAAGCAGAAGTAAATGTGAAAGAAAAGTGAGTAAGAAAATAAGAAAGTAGACAAACAAACAAGAAAGTAAACAGGCATGCAAGCAAAAAAACTAAAAGCAAACACTACTCCTACTCCTAAAGTAATGGTGGATGGGCCTGATCATGTGAAGTGATATTTGCAATGCAACAACTAGTGCATTGGTTGACCCATGTTGGTGAAGGATTGGTGCATGAGGAACCCGGTTGTGCAAACCAGCAAACAAGAAAGATATAACAATGAAGACATACACACTTCATGTTTAAAAGTGTCCATAGGACATAAGTGAGTGCTAGTACATGACATGTGGTCCATGGACTTATCACGGTGTTGTACGACACTGTGTGCAACTTTGAAGCATACACATACTCTTGACTGCGGTATGCAAGAAAATGAAAGAAACAAAGACAACTTGCATCGTGCATGTGTGCTTGCAATATCAGATTCCTCCAATGCATGAGTGATAGGATCGTGCAGTTCAAGTGGAGGAAGCATGACCTCTGTGTTAGATTGATCTTTAATGCATACAAATGAGTGATGAGAAGCCTTTGGTGATTGAACAATTTCCTAATCAGATGTGAAACCAACCTCAGGATAGCGAGGGCCTGACATAACCATCAGCCTCCGATGAAGTGCCTCGACAACCTGGGGTGTTTTGACTTCATCGTTAGATAGGTCATCATAAACAGGTGGCTTCAAAAAATCAACTATGATAGAATCATGATCGTGATCGAATATGGGATTAAATAGATCATGACATTCACGATGAGAAAAATCAATGATTTCATCAGTATGCTCGTGATCTAATATATCAAACAGAGGGGTAGATGAGAAGTGAACAAATTCATCCTTTGTGTTTCTAGAAAAGGTAGATGAAGGTCAAGTGGATTTTCAATGAATAATTTATCCTCTCCCTTGTCGAATGATGGACTGACATCCGGGGTGTCCTGTGAGTAATCAACAATGGGTGCATTCGTAGATGAAGATACACATGTGAAATATGGATGGCAGGTTCACCAAAAATGTCAGGAAAGAATGGAGGAGGCTTAGACAAAATGGAGTCATACTTTGCTGAGTGTTGATGCTCAAGCTCCCAATCATACTCTTCATGAATGACAACGCATATTGTTTGTGCAACACCAACTCTATCAATCGCTTGATCTTCATGGACAACAAGTGTAGACTCTAGAATGGAAGAACACAAGGCAATATCATCCAGAGGATCATCCGAGTACGAAGATAGAGGTTGTGGCACAAAATGCATATGACAACTCAATGGACTCACAACCAAATCGGCATGAAAATTAAGTGAAGTGATGTTGGGAGGATGTTATCGCTGAACTGATGTGTGAGCATGATCTCTCACATCACTCTGCAATGGTGGAATTGTTTGATGAGGGGATGATGGACAGTCGCTTGTGACAGTGACCGTATCCATCTGTGATTGCGCAACTCCATCACTAAAGTATGCTGAGCAAGGCTTGAGCTCAAGCTTCTTCTTGGGATGAACAGATTTGTTAGGGCAATACTCGAATCTATCCCAAAGATAGAAAAATTTCATCTAGCTCTTTAGAGCTTGAAACTGAAAATCCCAGAAGCACTACCAAAAATCCATAGGTAATTCTTGCGGATCCTTCCACTATTGTAGTAGTTTTTGGTCAATAAATTCTGGATCAAAATTATAGAAAGTGTCTTCAATGAGATCACAGAAATGCTCGAGTGAGTGCACATTGTTAGCCGGTAGGCTACACAACCACCGATGTGGATATTCACGAAGTGTGTATGCAAGCAACAGACTGGCCTGTTCATCAGAACATCCATCATCCTCGTCAAGCATAGGAAGTAAGTCATGTAAGAACTCAGGCTAGGCCACTTCACCTTCACCATCAAACATGTATGTGGACAAGAGATCAAAAAACTCCCTCGAGATGGTAACAGGTTCGGCATGCGAAAAATATCATGGAGGGTTGAGATAGAAATACTCCATGATAGATATGAAAAGGTTCAAAACAGGATGAGAGGACATAACTTGTCATCTTGCCCTCCTTCTAGCACCAGAAATGTTGACGGTGCTAGACCCGCCAACATGTTAGTGGATCTCCTTGATAAGAAGTCCAAATTGGACCTCAGACCATTTGGTTTAGGAGTCCCAGCAGTGGGTCGTACATTAATTCTTTGACCATGGTTTCACATAGAGGAAAGTAAGATGTCCCTGCTGGTAGCAAGGGTGCGACATATGTGGTAAGTCAAGGAAGGTGCATGAGAATTCTAACACTTGGAGGGTGAGGTGAGTGCACCCCTTGGAAACTTGTGATAGCACGAAGTTAAGAAGTGAACAAATGAGGAAAGATGCATCACAACATGGAAGGCAAGTAAGCTAGCAATCCAAAGTGATGGTTAAACCAACATCACATTTTAGAAAGATTCATACATACGTATACAGAAATAGCTATACATGCATGCATAAGAAAACATATACATATATCATTTAGAGTACTCAAGATAGTTGAAATGCAATACAACATATGCATGAAACGTGTTGGCTCTGTTATATTAAGAAGTGTAAGTTCCAGTCACACAGTACATTCATGTCCAACCACTAGTTCCAATAGGGGAACGTTACAAGCACAACCATCTGCTCCTCAAAAGAGATATACTAGCTCTGCGTAGTGGAGAAGCCAAGGCTTGTTACAATACTATCCAAGCTCTCTCTAAGATAGTCTTATCGGAAGCTTGGCTGACCAAAAGCCTAGACAATGAGTTATGAGGGACTATATATAGCAAAGGGTAGGGTGGCCCTTGACATTCCCCTCTGTGACAGTTCACCTACAACATAGTTACCGATCAAATGAGAAAATGACCTAGCACCCATTTTTTTGTGGTAGCAAAAAAACACTCGATTTTGAAAAATGGTATTTCAGAATACACCTTTTTTTTTGGAGCATAGTTTTTCCACTTTAAATTTTTTTATGTATCGAGTATGGACAATTTTTTTTAAATGTTAGTGATCTTCATGCTGATTTTGAAAAGTGTTGATGCAACATCAACACATTTTTTTAGAGGGCTTATTTTTGACACTTATAATTTTTTTTATGTATCAAGTGTTAACATATTTTTTTGTTAGTGATTTTCATCTTGATTTTGAAAAGTGTTGATGCAACATCAACCCTTTTTGTTTAAAGGGCTTTGTTTTACACTTTAAATTTTCTAATGAATTAAGTGCGGATTTTTTTTTTTAAAGTTGGTGATTTTCAGGTTAGTAATAAAACATAAAATTAAAAAAAAAAAGACAAAAAAATTCAAATACAAAAATATATATATAAAAAAAGAAAAAAAAGAAAGGAAAAAACCTATAAAAATGAAAAAAACCCAAATTTAACTAGTTAAAAAAATTTGAATAAAAAATTAATGGAAAAAATCAAAAATAAATAAATAAAAAAAATAAATAAATGAAAATTTCAAAAAAATAAAAATTTAAAGAAAAAAAATCTAAAAACAATTTTTTTAAGTTAAAAAAAACGAATAAAAAAATAAAAAACTTCATTTTAAAAAAAAAAAAAACTTAAAATAATTACCAAAAAAAAAAAAATTAAAAAATTAAAAATCAAATAAAATCAATTAAAATAAAAAATTTAAAAATATTTAAATTTAAAAATTTTAATAAACAAAATTAAAAATAAAAATAAAATAAAATAAAAATTTAAGAATTATTTTTTAATTAAGATTATAAAAATAAATAAATAGCATAAAATAGAATTAAAAGAAAATAAAAATAAAAATAAATAAATTATAAAAATTAAAACAACAAATTAAAAAATAAAAAATAAAAATTCAAAACATTTAAAAAAAATATTAAAAAAAAACAATTAAAAATAAAGAAAAAATAAAAAGAATTGTATTTAAAAAAACATACTTAAAAAAAAACAATAATAAAAATATCGCTCCCCCTCCTCCGCTCACCACCCCAGCTAGCACCTCACCTCGCTCTCCCTCCCCCCCACACCCGGTCCTCTCCACCCCATCCTCCCTTCCCCACCACACCACTTCTATAAGGCCCCTAAGTTGCGGATGGTTTGGGCGAGAGCGCACGATGGAGGAGCGCGGGTGAGCCGAGTGAAACAATGCAACCACAAGTGGAAACACGAGGTCATGAGGTGAAAAATGACTAATTTTTGGGTCGACGGAGGTTTATATGACTAAGTGATCCCAGGTGTGGATGCCCCAGCCATGGGCCTATGTGTAGAAAATAGTTGGAAAGCCATGTTTATGGGTTAGTTGGCATGGACCAACGTGACCATTCATGGAGGGCTGAAGGATATAAGTAGATGGTGATGGAGAGGAGTTTCATCATCAAATCCAACACAAGATATACAAGCTAAGGCCTTCTCTTAGGCACATAAGTGAGTAGGTTAGGTGTTCTAAACTAAGGGTGATGGTGCACACAGACATAGGGGCCGAAGCACCCTAGCCGCAAAGTTAGGCAAGATGTGTGGTGGTTGCAAGGTGTGCAGGCTGTAGGCGCAGACACGAGCAGTAGGTAGGTTGGAAAATAGGTCGGTGGTCGAGCTGGTAGCGTGGGTCAGGTAGTCGTTTGGGCGGGTGCACATGGGCATCGGGTAGACAGCTGATTTGGAGAACTGGTTAGCGTGTCATTTGGTAGCATGAGCACACAATGGAATGGGTGAGCTGGGTAAGGCTAGTTCATGTGGGCACTCGTGCATGAGTTGAACAGAGGACCGACGGGTGGGAGAACTGGGTGAGGGGGCCGATGAATGGTTAGTCGTGTGGAGGTTGTGTCGATGGGTGAGTCGTGCGGACGTGCCCGACACAACGAAACGAAATGAGGGTGAATGAGAGTTGGTGAATGTGGTGAAGGGCAAGCCGGGTGAGCATGCCTAGGCGTGGTGAAACAATGGGTGAATGTGCTGATCGAGAGCAAGTCAGATGGATGAGCTCGAGCATGGTGAACGAGTTTTGGGCAGTCACGGTGGGCACGTTGGAACGAAACAAGAGCTCGTGCGATGGGCAAAGGCACCAGTGAATAGGTGAATCTGGCAAGGGTGAATGACGACGAGTGACACGATGAAATGACAAGTGTGATGGGTGCACGAGTTGGGCAGCAATTCGTGTGACTTTGCCTAGTGGTTGGGCGAGGCTGCATGATAGTGCAGGAACGTTAGATTTTGCAAGTAAGAGGAGAAACTTGGGGTTTCCATCCATTGTAAAGCTTATATGTATATCTGAATATTTTCATTATTGATACTGGCAAACTCATATTTATAGGGAGTTGCCCCTGCCATGATATTCCATTGTGCATTTGAATGTTAATGGTGATAATATGTTTGTGATGTGAAAGTTTTCATTGTGTGTTTAATGAAAGATTGTACTTAGCTCTTGGAAAGTATTATAAGTATAGAAGTAAGGCATAGTCCACAATCATTGCTATTGTTAAAAAGAAAAGGGTCGGTGGTGCCACACCTCCTATAGTGTGGTTGAAAGAGTATCGCCAGTGTAGGGACGTGGCAGTTGGTATCAGAGCCTTGATTGAGAGAACGAGTTGAAGTGCAACTGACAATTAGATTTAGAGGCTGATACATGACGAAGAAATCTGAAGGGTGATTTAGACTTGCAGTTTATGGTCTACACAAGATCGCAAATGAAGAAGATGGCCTAGATGGTGGAAGAACCTCAGGTGATGATAGGTGAATCTAGCCAAGATGCTAGAGAGGCTGTCATGAAACCAGCTCAAGAAAAGATAGAAAAGATGGATCAACGCCTTAGAATTCAGCCTCTTCGAGGGGGCAACCTCCTTTACATTACATAAATGAATAATTCTTGGATGATT
>APFE030556222.1:61664-99111 GCA_000404065.3 Pinus taeda | reverse complement strand
TATATATATATAGGGCCTATGTTGATGCTTGTGTAGGAACCCATTTCCATTATGTGCAATTTGATAGTTGATTTTTAAATTTTTTTTGCAACGTATCAAGTTGTCTTAGGCTAAGATTTTAAAATCGATATACATTTAGCATTTAAAAGAAATTACTCTTGGTATAATAACTCTTTCATTCAGGTGTTCATTTTTAAAGTTTTTTTAGTCATAGAAATTTTCCATAATGTCATGCTTGAAATATTTGTAAAATTTAAGATTGTTTTGTAGTCATAATCTTTGGTTTTAATTCCATGGTTGAAATATTGTCAAGATTTTAATGTTTTTCTAAATTGTGATATTTTATCTTTAATGTTATGGTTGAAAATAGTTATAAATATTTTTTCGTAGCACCATGCTTGAAAATTGTTGGAATTTTAAGGTTTTTCAAAATAATGATAATTTAAATTTAATGTTATGCATAAAAATCATTGGAATCTTAAGGCTTCTCAAAAATGTGATATTTTATCATTAATGCCATGCTTGAAAATTGTTGGAAATTTAAACTTTTTCAAAGTCATGATATTTTATTTTTAACATGATTATTAAAAAAGGTTGAAACTGTACCTTTAAAAAAAAGACGTTATTTCGACATCAACACTTTTTGATTTTAAGGTGTTTCTTTCACCAAACAAAATCGATTTTATTGTTTATTACTATTAATTTTAAAAATATTGAAATTTTACTCTTTAAAAAAAATTGTCACGCAGAATCAACACTTTTTATTTTGGGGTTGTTTTTTAATATTTTTTTGGGATTTTTGGGCTCAAGTACCCGTTTTGAGGTAATAGTTCCCGTTTGATCAGTAACTATGTTCTACCGTCATGACCCTTCATCTACTCTATGGCTGTTACATCCAACTATCGACACTTGAACTTACACTTGACATGACGTTACAATACAATGCACATGTACCCATGTGAGACAAAATGGCTTGAGCAAGCCATGCAAGACATCACTACGACTTGGAAAACTGTTGGAAGACCAACTCTTCAACATCCTCACAATAGTCGACAGTAGCAAACTGATGCCAATATCGGTAGTCCCCGATGGTGTCCATGTACTATAAGGTGAAATATTTCTATAAACGAACTCTTGCCTCCATAGCATCTAGGTAGAATGCTCGGGCTCCTCTGTCCAACTCGTCTAATAGCATGCACATCATTGTCTTGGGTGCGGCTGGACCAACAACATACTTGTGCGTGGTGTCTGCATTGATGGACAGTCTGAATTGGTGGCTATGCGCATCAACTCGTTATAGTACGAGTCAAGCTCTAGTCGTTCCTATGCCTTTGTCTTCGCCCGGGTGAGTATCCCCATAGATGGGATCACATGTGCATGCACAATAACATCCATACTCTTGGATACACATGCATGGGAAACCTATAGACTAGTGATGACCTACATGAGCTCTTCATAGTTTTGGAACTAACTTCGGATGCATGTGTTCACCTCGACTGCTTTAGGCTTCATCATCTAAGGCAAGTGAAATGGGGCTCCCTTATATCTCATCATAAATGTTTGCATGTAATCAACAACAACATGTACATTCAATAGGATACGTGCTCTCCTAGCACATCAGTGCTACCACCCGTTGAGATGGATGACTGCCTTATACACGGTACCAAACTTGGAATACAACGCCTGCATGGCTGTGTCAAGGGACAATACTTCATCCAGTATTTCCTTCTTCAATTCTGCTCGGGCAGATGCGGTAACCAATTCTCCTTCCTACTTGGTCGTCTCTAACTCCTTAGCCATTCACTCGTTTTCAGCTATCAGGAAGTGAACAATCGAGCTAGTGGCTTTGGCATATGCTCTAGTAGCATCAGCCAATGTTGCTAGATGTTTTCTCACATCAGACGTGATCACTCATTCCTCAAACTACGCAGGAGATGTATGATCATCCAAAGTCAACACTCTATGAGATTGCACAACTCTATGTTGGGACTCGTCGAATGAGAAGTTGTGCATCTCCTCCTCCGAATTATCTCCAAGGATTTTTGTGTTTCCTTGCTCACTTGGGACTTGCTCCTCTTCTAAGCATGGTGAAGTTGGTGGGTCAAACTCTTGATGGTGAGGTATGAGGTCGTCATCTTTCTCTAAACTCCTATTGCTCCATATCTGTATCCATTTGTTTAAGTGATTGCTCTATCTCTTGAGTGAAGTCTTGCTTCCGCGATGGTTCACCTTGTCTACCTGACGCTAGCTGTTCTGATGAGTCTACTATCCGCATGGGTAGAGTTTCATCTGTCTACACAAGTTGTGCCCCCTATTGTACCTATTCCTGTTGTGATTACTTCTCTTGTCTGTGTAGCTCCTGTTCGTTTTGGAGTTGCTCCTTCAACTAGTGCAACTCCTTTGTTTCTTCCATTCTCTATTTCTCTCTCTGCCTTTGTGGATTTATCTTGTTGCATTGTTGCCTCTTTGTCTATATGGCCAAAGCTGCTTTCTACACAAATGGGTCTACTCAAAACTTGAAGTTTTTCTCTTCCTCCATGCTGTCAACAATCTCCCTCTTGCGCTTGTTGCGCACTGGTACGTTTACCTCTACTGCCGATGCTAGTTCTTGTGCTATCTGGGATGCTGCTTCACATTTCTTTGCTATCCATTCCACAACTAGGCCGACTAGTTCATTGAGTCTAGAGGAGTTGTAACAATATCTTCATGGGTCTTCCTCTGCCCATTGACATGCCCCGTGGATGCAGTTGAAATATACTCTCGCAAAGTGATCTTTCACAAGACAATGCGGGTCATACGGATTGTAACTTCCGAGATGGAGTGGATATTTCTTCATCTGCTCTACTTCGACATCCACATGCTTGAAACTCCATATCTCGTATAACCCGATCCATAATGGAAGAGTGGGGTGAGGTGCCTTCTCCTTCTGGTGCAACCTAGCTTTCAATCCTACCGAGATGTGATATGATACCTCCTGCATGTGATCTTGTCTAAGGAAAACTTCGGTAGAACATGAAAGGGCTTCTTCGTGCTATACATCTGTATGAAGGTACTAGACAGTGAGGCATACTAATCAACTATGTCGATTAGTGCCTCCATTGCTACCTTCGACATGCAGGGTGGATCCTGTTTGAATATCGTCTTGTAAACCAAGGTGACAAAATGATCAAACAACTATGTGATAACTCCTATGAAGTTTTATTCATTAAACATCTTACAATAAGTGTTCACAGAGGTCTCCGTTGATGTCCATGCCCACATCAAGCTCGGGAACTCCTAACAGGCATAGATTACATCCAAGATGTAAGTGAACATGTAGAATCCTACTTGCATACCTTTAGGTGGCTATTGAGCGCTTGCTATCTGTTCCTTTAGTTGATGAGCCAACACGTCGAACCAGTTGCATGGTTTTCCTTCCCTCGCCAGTTGGTCCAACGCGATCACCCAACTCTGTGGGAAGGTTTCCATGCTTTCTTGGCTATATAGATGACATGCAAAGATGACCAAGTACTGATATGCTTTCCCTAGTATCTTTGCCTTGTAGACCTGGCTCGGTGTCATCCTGAATTTAGCTGGCTCCTTCACCTAGTTCTTCAAGACATCTTTGGAGTTAATATTGTTCTAGGTATTCTGAAGGGATTCTCCATGATGATTATGGGCTTTGACATCTGATACATCTCATCATAATCCTGTGCCCTGAAGGTATCAATCTTTGTCCTGCTAAAACTACTAAATGTCATCATCTCAGGATCAGTGTGTGAGATGATCAATTTCTCATGTTCGTGCATGGGAGCACGAGATACCTACATGTAATCTGGTACAAGTTGGACTTGTGGATGTTCACATAGACTTGGCAGTCTTCGAGGTCTTCCCCAAATGTGCCTGAAAATGAATCATTTATCTTTTGTCACATCATCTTGATGTCCTTGTCCACAGTCAGTTTGTTATCTTCGTAGATCAGTAGACTTACAGACACTCACTCAATTTCTGCTCCAATTTCACTTCCGTCAATGTCCTTTGATTCTGCTCTCTTAGAGGCCATTGATCCTAAACTGCTAAGAGACATATGAACACCTACTAGATATGGAGACAAAGTGACATGCATGGCAAGAAATCTATCAGCTAAAACCAAAACAAACTTGAGGAATGACATGAAACATACCTGGGGATTAACAGGCAATGATTGCATAATTTTTCCTGGGAAACTGGGAGACTGGCTACCAGAATTGCACAAAAGGAAGCCTGGGCTATCTAGGGAGGTTGGACTCTGCCTTTCGAAGACAAAATTTTGTAATAATGAGAGGGCAGGCTCTGTATTCCTCTCAAGAAATGTGCATTTCTACCTAGTGACTTTCCTTCAGTCTTGCATTCTGCAATTATGAGGGACAGTGACTATTGGCCTAGAAAATTGTGAAACGGTAAATCCCAGAAGGGACAATGTAGCCATATATGGAGCACCAATATTTCAAAACAAAGGAAAAGGACTAGGATTCCCATCAAAAGGAATTCCTTGATTGGTGGACTTTGGATTTGTCGCCATATGCTTCAACCTAAGATCAACTAATAAACAAGCGTGGAGGATGTTATCCACGGTCAATTAATTTTTATGACTCTAGAACTTAACTTTTCTTTTTCATTTTTTAAGAGTCGAGAAAAAGAAAAAGATGACTCTAGTCGCTTTCATTGTTTAATGAGCTTGGAAGGACAAGTGCTCAGATGAACCTTTTCTTTTAAGGAGTTGAAAAGG
This sequence comes from Pinus taeda, assembly GCA_000404065.3. Lineage (NCBI taxonomy): Eukaryota > Viridiplantae > Streptophyta > Pinopsida > Pinales > Pinaceae > Pinus > Pinus taeda. Next base: position 94,364 of record APFE030556222.1, on the reverse strand, counting down.
AGCAAAAGTGACTGCTCTGGAGATACTAAGCAAGAGAGTTTACCAAACTAATTACAAAACTGAAATATACACCATGGTGGTAAATTAAAGAGAAATTACCAAGGATTTACTGTACAGTAGTCAATATTCCTGAATGTTGTGTTCGGTGCATTGTGATCGATAAGGTGGCAAACTCGACTTCCTAGGGATAAAGGATTTAAGCCTATTGGGGTCTCCCACTATATACAAGATGGTACTGGGAGCACAAGTCTGTACTAGTACTTATTGGTTCAGAGAGGAGGATGTTCAAAATAATACTGAGAGGGGGGGGTGAATCAGTATTATCAAATTCTTTTTCAATTTATACAAACATTTGCAGATCTGACTAATGAATCCTACGTATACCTTCCAGACTTATAATTTAATTTATTCTTCAGATGTTGATCATTAATCTGTGTGTTAGAACCATATAACAGTAAAAAAAATAGAGCAGACAGTCACACCAAAGAACACAAGATATAAGGTGGAAACCCAATGTGGGTGAAAACCACCTGCTGCAATATGTCTCTATCTGCTTTCAATTAGAAACTTCTTTTTACAATGATTTTGTAGTGGTGCAGTCTTATACGAGCACGTAGGCTTCAACCTGCAGAAGGCTACAACCTTCGCTCGTTCTCCAGATTCTCCTCGAAGGGAGCTACAACCCCCTTAGCTCTTGTACTAGCTGAGGTACTAGTACGTAGGTGCTGACCTACTGAAGGCTTCAACCTTCTCTTTTCTTCCGGGGACCACGTTTCATAAATTTTCAAACTGGATCCATGAATATCAATCAAACATCAAATAGATCTGCAATCAACCAACTTCCTTGTACAAATACTAAATCAATAACTTCTTAGCACATAGCAACCAGACACCAATTCAAAACCCTAAATACTTTAGTAATAGACAAAAACAGCTAAAACATATTTCAAGAAAAGTCCACAACTTCACCAATAGAAACCTGCGTGTATCCGCACCTCCGCTGTGTCGAGCCTGCGAACCTCCGCACCTGCTCTGTGTCTATACTGTGAACCTTCACAACTGCACTGTGCTGAGCCTGTGGACCTCTGTACCTGCGCTGTGTCTAGCTTGTAGACCTCTACAGCTGTGCTGTGTTAAGCCTGCGGACCTCCACACCTACGCTGTGTAACGCCTGCGGACCTCCAGGTATAGACAATTTATCAAACTTCAATTATACCCCAGACTATCATATTTACAGATCTAATCATGTGCCAAAGAGATCTTGATCCGTCAGTAGATCTATCTTGTAATGCTCAGGTTTCTCCTTGATCCAGTTATAACTCCCAACCAATCACCAGTATTTTCAGATCTTGCTCTTCTTAAGATATTCAACACAACTGTAGCTAGCCAAATGATCTCCTTTCCTTTTTATAGTCTAGGCCTTTCTCAAACCATGGTCCAAAACCATAGAGATTTAATATTAGGGACCCAAAACCTGGGTTCTATACTTTAGATGCAAAACCATGGACCAAAACCATAGGATCAAAAATGTCGGACTAAATACCATGGACCGACCATAAGATTTCCCATGTGCGTACATTTTTCTCTGCATGAAAGTGTGTATACTTTACGTCCGCACTTTTTGTTTGGTACACCTGTGAACATGTCCACACCTTTTTAACGACGCTCCTACAGAACATGCCGATGACCGCAGCTTTGTGAACAGGGACCTGCGGGTATCTCATTTTCTACTATATTGATAGCCTGAACTTGTGATCTGCTATTTGAGAGAGTTGCCATCAAGGACAACACTTATGTCATCAAGCCAAACCTGTGTCATAATGCCAAGAATCTTTCTCTTTGGACTTGATGGCAACCCAAGGTCACTCAAGGTCTTTCCTCCCCCTTTGACATCAAGGGCAAAGGGTTATGCTCCCCCTGAGTATATGCTGAAATCTCTGCTTTGCTGTGTTGTCTAAGCTCCCCCTGACATCAAAACAACTGAAGAATTGAACCAAGATCTTCTATGATAATGCCAACAATTCATTATTAGAAGAATATATGCGCCCCCTGAACCTATGCCAGACGGTCTCTGATAGACCCATAAACCAGCGTATGTATGCGTATACCCCATATGTAACTCATGTACAATAGTCTTTGAAATAGACAACATTCAACAGCAAGATGATGCATCAACTACCCCCATCTTTTGTCTGAGGTATTCAAAGGTTTCCCTGGGCAGTGGTTTAGTGAGAATATCAGCAATTTGTTCCTTAGAGGGAACATACTCCAATTTGACCTTTCGTTCAAGCACTTGTTCTTGGAGAAAATGATACTTGATCGGTATGTGCTTAGTCTTTGAATGCATGACAAGATTCTTTGAAATACTGATTGCACTTGTATTATCACAGAAAATGGAAATAGGTGGAGTACAAGTGATTTGAAGATCTTGCAATGTTTGCATCATCCAAAGGAGTTGTGTGTAGCAAGATGCAACAGCTACATATTCTGCTTCAGCTGTAGATAATGCAATGAAACTTTGTTTCTTGCTGAACCAAGATACTAATCTAGGACCCATGAAGAATGCACCACCACTAGTGCTTTTCCTGTCATCCACGCTTCCTGCCCAATCTGCATTTATATAAGCATGAAGTGTGAGATCTGTATCTCTAGGATACCATAAACCATAGTTTTGATCCCTTGAAGATACTTGAAAATTCTCTTAACGGCCTGAAGATGAGTTTCCTTTGGATTTGCCTGAAACCTTCCAACTATCCCTGCTGCATGCATAATGTCTAGTCGAGTACCTGTTAGATAGAGCAGACTACTAATCATGGATCTATAGTTTGGTTGACGTACCACTACTGATTCATCATTTGCACTGAGGCTACATCCTATCACCATAGGGGTACATAATGGTTTCGAATCCTCCATCCCATATTTCTTCAAGATCTGCTTGAGATATTTGGTTTGTGATAGGAAAATGCCATCTTTGTTTTGTTGGGCTTGTAAACCAAGAAAATATGTGAGCTCACCAAGCATGGAAATTTCAAACTCTTTCTACATCACCAAGGCAAAAATTTGACTCATATCTTCTTCATTGCTACCAAAGATGATATCATCAACATACACAAAAAGTATCAACAACTTATCATTGTCAAATTTTATATATAGATTGTTATCAATTGATCCTTTTATAAAACCTTGTTGATGGAGGTACTTATCCAACCGATAATAACATGCCCTTGGAGCTTCTTTAAGGCCATAGAGAGCATTTTTGAGTCTGCATACAAGGTTTGGATCATTTCCAAGAATAAACCCATCTGGTTGTTCAATATATACTTCTTCATTTAAGTCTCCATTCAGAAACGCAGATTTCACGTCCATCTGAAATACTTTGAACTTTTGAAAGCTAGAGAGAGCAAGGAACATTCTTATAGCCTCAAGTCTGGGAACTGGAGCAAAAGTTTCTTCAAAGTCTATGCCTTCTTGTTGTGCATATCCTTTACAAACAAGTCTTGCCTTGTTTCTAACCACATCCCCATTTTCATTCAGCTTACTTTTGAAAATCCATTTTGTCCCTATGACATTCTTATCTTTTGGTCTAGGAACCAACTCCCAAGTGTTATTCTTTTAAATTTTCTCGAGTTCTTCCTCCATGGCCTTGACCCATCATTCATCTTTGCAAGCCTCTCTTACATTTTGTGGTTCAGTGGAGGAGAGTAATGCTAGATAGCTTGAAGCTTCTGAAACGGTTCTTGTTTGAACACCTGCCTCTTTCTATCCCAGAATTTGAGATTCTGGATGATTCTTCTGAACGTATCTAGATGGAGTTTCTTCTTCTATCCTTATCTATTCATCTGGTGCCTCATGTGTTTCTTCTTCGTCATGAATCTGATAGTCTTCGGCATCTTCGAAATCTTCAGATTTTACCTTCCTAGGAGTGTTTCCTTCTTCATCAACCACTACATCAATGCTTTCAACAATTTTACCAAGTCTTTTATTGTAACATTTGTAGGCTTTGCTGTGGGGAGAGTAGCCAAGTAAAATGCCTTCATCTGCTCTAGGTTCAAACTTGCCAAGATTTTCATCAGTCCTTTTAATGTACCATTTGCTTCCAAAAATTTTGAAGTATTTTACTGTGGGAGTCTTACCATACCAAAGTTCATGAGGAGTCTGAGTGCTATTTACCTGGACGCTTGTCTTGTTGAGAATAGTAATAGCGGCAAATGCAACTTCACCCCAGAAAGTTGCGGGAGTTCCAGATTCATCAAGCATAGCACGAGCCATTTGTTGAACCCTTTTGTTCATCCTTTCCACTACTCCATTTTGCTGAGGAATCCTTGCAGCAAAGAATTCCCTTCTTATTCCATGTTCTTCACAAAAATTGAAAAACTCATCTGAGGTAAATTCCCCTCCTTGATCAGATCTGAGGCATTTGATTCTGCGATCTGATTTGTTTTCAACCAAAGCTTTGAATGACTTGAAATTTTCGAAAGCTTCATCTTTATACTTCATGAGTCCTATCCAACACATCCTTGAAAATTCATCAATGAACAATATGAAATACTCTTCTCCTTGAGGTGACCTCTTCCTAGTTGGACCACATATATCGGTGTGGACTAGTTCAAGTGGACTGCTAGCTGATCCTTCCTTCTCAGGGAAATTAGTTCTAGTTTTCTTACCAAAATGACATGACTTTCATATTGTATTGTCTGGAATTCTGATGTCAGGAAGATCACGAACCACCTGATATTTGCATGCTTTCCTTATTTGAGAGAAGCTAAGATGCCCCAATCTTCTGTACCATAGCTAGTGTTCATCATTCTTGCTTAGATAGCATTATTGTTCTCCTTCTTTGAATATGTATAAATTATTTGGAGTTCTTATGCCTTTGATCACTGTTTTTCCTGTGTCAAGCTCACAGACAATACATCCATTTGATCGAAATATTACCTTAGTTCCTTAATCACACATTTGACTGACACTCAATAGATTATGCTTTAATCCATCAACATAATAACATTTCCAGCTTTGACCTTCTTTTTCAAGCGAGCAGAACCTTTACCTTTTATGAATGCAGGCGTGTCATTTCCAGGAAACCTTATTTTCCCTTTCTAAGGCAGTATATGATTGAAGTTTTTCTTTATCACCTGTCATATGTTTCGAGCATCCACTGTCAATGTACCATTGATTTTCCTGTCCTTCTACATATAAGGCTATCCCACATCTTTCTGGTTCTGGTTCTTTCTTTTGCCATGTTTTGGGACTTAATGAAGCTAGCTCCTTCTGAGTTGTTTGCCGAAACCTGCTTCTGCATTCAAAGTCTTCATGACTGAAATTGTTACAGATAGAACATTCTATTTCATTTTCAAGAGCAGAGAAGTTATTGTAGGTTCTTTTCATGATTCCTGTCATACTCCTTTGTTTCTGAGCTTCCCTAGTCATGATGGTCTTATAGGAAACACATTGAGCAGCTTTATGACCAAAGTTATGACAAGAGAAACATTGGCCATTGAAGAAATTCCTTCGATTATCAAATCTACCAACCATATGGCTGTAGATTCCATTGACATCCATTCTTGAGCCAGAATGATTTAGCTGTGGTCGATTGAAGCTTCTGTTCATCCTTGAGGTAGATTTCCCCCGATTTAATTGGTAATTTGCATTATGCTTTTGCTGTCGATTGTCAACTTGTTCACTTCTCCTTGCTGCATCAAGATAACTTTTGGAAGTGGATGGCTTCTGTGCTTGCTTCTAAGCTTGAGATGCTTCTTTGGAATATCCAAGACCTATCTTGATTAGAGGAGAACATTGCACTTTGATAATCTCATCTAAGGTTTCAGATCCTTTAGCAAATCTGAGATTAAGGGCTTTTGTTTTCTCAATTTCTTTCTAAGTCCCACAATTTCACATTCTAACTCTTCATTTTGTTTATCTTTTTCGGAAAGTTGGAATGTTAGAGTATCTATAATCACATTCTTTTCCTCTAAACACACTTTAAGTTTAGAAATTTCTTCATAAAGACCTTATTCATTTATAGTATCCAAGAAATCATCATCTTCAAAAGCCATCAAAAGTATACTATCATTACCTTGTTCATCTTCATCACTATTTGATAATCCATCACTATCTTCACGCATGTAATAGCTCTTCTTATTTACATTCTGTTTTCTGTTCCATCTAACTGGTTCCTTTCCTTTGTCTAGTTTATCTTTATGAGGACATTTTGCAGCATAATGACCGACTCTTCCACAAGCAAAGCATTTGAAATGCAGCTTACCTCTGAATCTTTCAGTTCCCCGTTGAAGGTTCTTGACAAAATTTGATTCTTCCTCTTCTTCTGACATATGTCCTGACTCATAGTAATCTCCTTTTCCTGAAGCCTTGAATGCAGCTTCTCTCCCGTCTGATGTTCCTCCTTTTCTCATTTCGTAAGCAGTTAGAATTCTGTGCGGCTGTGACATGGTAAGGTTCTGTAGATTCTGCTTTTCTTCTATGGCAGAAACTTTTGAGTTAAACTTGGGAGACGAAGATCTTAGAACCTTTTCAACCACAATAACTTCTTTTATTTCTTCACCCAAGTTTTTCATACAATTTACAATCTCATCTATACGTAGGAAATAGCTAGCCACACTTTCATCATTATGCATTCTGAGACTTTCATATTGAATTCTAAGAGTTTGTAATTTTGCTCATTTTACCTGTTCATCTCCTTCATAGCTTAGAACGATCTTGTCCCATATTTCTTTTGCACTTTTTAGCTGCATAACCTTGATGAATTCTAATTGAGATAGACTTCCTAATAGAGTATTGACAACTTTTGCATTTGCTTCATACTTCTTCTTTCCAGCTGCATCTGTAGGAGTTGCTAATGGAAATGTGTATCCTGTTTCCACAATATCCCAAACTTATGTACCAAGAGATTGAGGATAGGCAGTGATTCTTACCTTCTAATAACGAAGTTGCTCCCATCAAAAATCGGTGGCTTGATAGATGCCTCCTTTTCGTAGTAGCTCATGATGATAGATCTTCCTTCAAGCGATCAAGCTTTTCCTGAAGGAACTGCTCTGATACCAATTGTTGAAAATAATACTGAGAGGGGAGGGTGAATCAGTATTATCAAATTCTTTTTCAATTTATACAAACATTTGCAGATCTGACTAATGAAGCTTGCGTATACCTTCTAGACTTATAATTTAATTTATTCTTCAGATGTTAATCATTAATCTGTGTGTCAGAACCATATAACAGTAAAAAAAATAGAGCAGACAGTCACACCAAAGAACACAAGATATAAGGTGGAAACCCAATGTGGGTGAAAACCACCTACTGCAATATGTCTCTATCTTCTTTCAATTAGAAACTTCTTTTTACAATGATTTTGTACTGGTGTAGTCTTATACCAGCACGTAGGCTTCAACCTGCAGAAGGCTACAACCTTCTCTCATTCTCCAGACTCTCCTGGAAGGGAGCTACAACCCCCTTAGATCTTGTACTAGCTGAGGTACTAGTACGTAGGTGCTGACCTACTGAAGGCTTCAACCTTCTCTTTTCTTCCAGGGACTACGTTTCATAAATTTTCAAACTGGATCTATGAATATCAATCAAACATCAAATAGATCTACAATCAACTAACTTCCTTGTACAAATATTGAATCAATAACTTCTTAGCACACAACAACCAGACACCAATTTAGAACCCTGAATACTGCAGTAATAGACAAAAACAGCTAAAACATATTTCAAGAAAAGTCTGCAACTTCACCAATAGAAACCTGCAGGTATCCGCACCTCTGCTGTGTCGAGCCTGCAGACCTCTACACCTGCTCTGTGTCTATACTGCGAACCTTCACACATGTGGTGTGTCGAGCCTGCATACCTCCGCACCTGTGCTGTGTCAACCCTGCGGACCTCCACACTTGTGCTGTGTCAACCCTGCGGACCTCCGCACCTGCGTTGTGTCACGCCTGCGGACCTCCGGGTATAGACAATTTATCAAACTTCAATTATACCCCAGACTATCAGATTTATAGATCTAATCATGCGCCAAAGAGATCTCGACCCATTAGTAGATTTGTCTTGTAATGCTTAGGTTTCTCCTTGATCCAGCTATAACTCACCAACCGATCACCGGTATTTTCAGATCTTGCTCTTCTTAAAATATTCAACACAACTGTACCTGGCCAAATGATCTCCTTTCCTTTTTATAGTCTAGGCCTTTCTCAAACCATGGCCCAAAACCATAGAGATCCAATACTAGGGACCCAAAACCTAGGTTCAATACTTTAGATGCAAAACCACGGACCAAAACCATCGGATCAAAAATGTCAGACTAAATACCATGGACCGACCATAAGATTTCCCATGTGCACACGCTTTTCTCTGGATGAAAGTGTGTATAATTCACGTCTGCACTTTTTGTTCGGTACACCTGCGAACATCTCCACACCTTTTGAACGGCGCTCCTATGGAACCTGCCGATGACCGTAGCTTTTTGAACACGAACCTACGGGTATCTCATTTTCTACTATATTGAGAGCCTGAACTTGTGATCTGCTATTTGAGAGAGCTGTCATCAAGGACAACACTTATGTCATTGAGCCAAACCTGTGTCATAATGCCAACAGAGGAATCACCTCAATGAAAACGAAAGCCACTAAGTTTTAAGACATCGGAACATGTCTCTAGCCTAGACACCTCTAGATGTTTGCATTAAATTCCAATGATTTATTAGGTTAATTAAGGTTAATTTTAGGTTGATCTTGCTTAAAATTTGCCTTTTGGTTTCACCACGTGATGTTTTCAAAATTCCTAAAAATGCAACTAAAATGAGAAGCATTATTTTGGTTTGTTTTAAACAATGAAAATCCTAGCTACAATAGATAGAGCATACACGTACTTTTTGGATCAAACAGCAAAGATCACTCACTCATGCATTTCCTTAACCATTCCTTTTAAGCACACACATTCAATCTCCTAAAATGCAATTACATGTATTTCTTTTTCTTTTCAGTTCTCCTTAATGTGAATTATGCACTAAAGAATAAAAATGCACAATGATTCAAAATCTCTTTCCATAAAAATGTCAATTTATGACAATTTCACTTAAAGATAAAGGAAAACTAAATGACACTTTCAACTTTAAGGAAATGAATATTTTCGACACTTAAATGAAAATATGAATAAGATGCACAAAATAGACCAATTGATTATTTAATGAAGGAAGATTTTATGACACTTTGTTTTTTGACAAAACAACCGATTGAAACTAATTTCGATAATGGACTGCAAATGATAAAGCAAATACATAAACAAATATACAATCCAGTCTAAAATGGGTCAAAACAAGGAAACAAAGACTGCTTTCAGAGACAAGAACTCATCTAAATCCAACAGACAATTCAAACAACTAAAAATTGACTTAAGGATTCAGCTCCTAGATGGGAAAACTGCTGCAAAAGGAATCATTGCAGGCCAGAGTGAGGGACAGTGTGATGCGTAGCACTGTCTTAGCATAGAGGGCACCATTCGTTGCACTATCTCAGTTACAAAGCTGTGATGATTGCAAAATGACAATTTCATGCTCAAAATTGACTCAATTTCAATGAATTGGACTTAAGTTCGATGAAAAAAAGAGGGTAAAGTATGTCAAAGTGTTCTAAGAGATGGATAAGCTACTATAAGGGATAAAATCTCCCCAGTGGAGTCACCATTTTGTTACAGGCAAATTTAGTGTCTTTTCGAAAGACTAACCCCTAAACCTAGTAGCAAGTCTAGAACAACAGTTAAAGTAATTCTATTGCCTTTCCTATAGCTAACAGATAAAAGAAAGAGGAGCAAAAGTACCAACCTCGATCTCTCACTCGATCCCTATTCCCTTTGACCACTTTCGCCACTCCCTTCCATACATAACTCACTTAAAAGGTACCTGCACACAAGCCGAGACAGAAAACCATCAAAGCATACATATAGATCTGTTAACTAAACATATTATAGAATTGAAAGTACAATATACATGACATAGTACATGAATGGGAGAAAGCATAGAACTCTTTATTCATAGAAGGAAATATTACAACCCATGTAGATGCATGTTCGATTCAGTTTCATCCTTCCAGCTTCAAACCCTTCTCTCCTCATGAAACAACAATTTGACATCATAACATTACTCTCTCTACTAATCTCTTTCCAACAACATTTCCTTAGCTCAAGAAGTTTCAACCTTAGACTAGCCTTGAATGCTTGGTCCTTTTATAGCTGAAAAGAGGAGGTTTGGCAATTAATGACCCTCATGAATGCTTTGCCATATTTGGGAAGTGGTTCCATGGAGGAAGGGATAATGGATTAAGGTTCATTCATCTTCTTCCTCATCTAAAAGTAAGCCCAATCCCTCTAGAAACTTCTAGAAGCATCCATTGCATGAGGAATCCAATGAATTTATTTGAAAAATTTGATGGATCTTGCCCATCGTAGGTGATACAAATGCCAGACGCTATGCATAGCACCCTGATAGTGTAGCGCCTACCATTCATTGCAGCGAGATAGAAGGCCACCTGTGATGGTCTACTTAGGGACATTTTTTGGATGAATGGTGTCATGAAACCCTTGAGAAGCAAGCATGATGTAGGTTAACTTCATTAGGGAATGAAAACAATTGAATTAGGGGTTGATGGACCCTAATATCACTAATCCAAAAGTTGGGGTTGATGTGCCAAAATTTTCCTATAACAATAGGAATGGTCGACCATAGGAGGTTTTTCATCAATCCCTTCGAAGAGGGACTTGAAAAGGTTTTCTAGATGATAGTTTGTTAGAAATGAAGAAAATTATTACATGTAACTTATAACAATACCCTTCACTAACATAATGATCAATAATAGAAATCACTTTATAAAATATGAGGCATTTAAGTGTGAATTTTTCTGACAAGTCTTACCATGAAAGTGCATAATAATAGAAATTTCAAAAGATGTGCTCTTAGGGAATCTCAGTCTCAAAAGTGTTGCTATACATCTTTATTCATTACTCTCGTATTACCCTAACCTATTTTAAAGAGAGAAATATCACCTTTAACTGTAGGTGTACATCCACTGTAGCCATGTGCGTAACAAAATATTGAATATACTCACACTTAGTTTTAGAGAATAAACTTCAAGACTTACCAAAGTATGAGAAACTAGTTTCTTTAATTGACATGGTACCAAGAGTTTCTGAATGATGCAAAAATAAGGTCGGCTGATGACTACTTGAAACCAGGATTCAATGAAATCCAAATATGTATGGTTCTCCATCTTATGCAAGTATTCCAAAGTTTGATAGTCACATTCCTGGAGGCACAAGGGATCTGGTAAAAGAAAAATATAAATCCCTCAAACTCGGGCTCAAATATCTGCTTTTCAGATTGGCAAGAATGGCTAAGGGAAATTCTAGGGGTTTGAGCCTTAACATTCCTTTTAGAACAAATTCCAATGAAATATTGCTCCTTTAGTGGTCTTTGAAATATATCTTCTCGGGGTGAATATTATGCGGTAATTGGGGAAATTTCCAAATTCATTCCCTATCCCAACATGTAAGGTGTAACATTTCGTTCAATATGGGAGTTAGTGAGAAGAATAGGTGTTTCAAATTGTTGTGCAACCTGATGGTTTAGATTAGGGTTTAGGATATGGTTTGGGCTAGGGTTTTTGGTTAAGGCTTAGACTAATATTTGGATTTGGATTAGGATTAGGCTTTGGACTAGGGTTAGGTCTAGGTTTTTGATTAGGGTATGGGATAGGGTTAGGTCTAGAGTATGGTTTAGGGTTAGGTCTAGGGTATGGATTAGGGTTTGGGCTAGGATTGGGTATAAAGTATGGATTAGGGCTAGGTCTAAGGTATGCATTAGGGTTTGGGATAGGATTAGGGTAAGGTTGCACATGCAGCTGGGACCATGGAGGAGGATGACTTTCTCATGCATTGGAAAGAAATTTTGGTTGTTGTTGATGCTCATGTAACTAAATTTGCATGGGAGATTTCCCTAGAGAGAAGGATTTGAACCATTATTAAGGCCATGGGGATATCTGGATCAAGGATGAGGGCCAAGGAGAGGGATACTATGGCCATGATGTAAGGTATTCATTTGGAGGAGGATGCAAATTTTGCCATGAAACTGCAGGATTATAAAATTGTTGAAGACCTGCTAAGGATAATAAACAATATTCCAACTACCAAACGGTGATGGGTTTTGAGTTATACTTGGTGTTTGATTCGATTCCTTACTTGATTTCCTAAGTACCTTTATTAATCCTGGTAGTGATGGGAAATGTTCTGTTGAATGATCCTCGTCACAAATTTTGAAAACTTTCCAGCTACTAAGTGGACAATTTCGAAGGAAATGTTTCTTTCTATAGTTGGTGCAAAAGATTAGCAGTGGTTCATCATCCTTCTTCTATTCCCCCAACAAATCATCCAATTTTGAAATCAAATATTTAATAATACTATTTTTATGTTCAAGCAAAATATCAAATTGTGCACTTATTAATTCTTCATTGGATGAGTTTTATGTCTCTGTAGCAGCATCAAAACTCCTCATTGAATGATTCCTCAAAATACCATTTTCCTGTTTTCAAAAAGCCAACTAGTACATTTGTTAGCACATGAATAGTGTATCTATCTATATATCTATTATCTATATATATATATTATATATATATATATATATATATATGTAGGGGGGTTTATTACATCACTAGAGAAAATAAAAAACCTTAAAGTAACAAGGATATGCAGGAAATAAATAAATTCAAAAAACATAAAATTGCAAGAGAAACTAGGTGAAGGAAAAATCCAAATGCAACAGCTCACCACGGTCAATCCCTAAGCGCTTCCCCAACAATGACGCCAAAATGTTGGGTGAAGTATAGGTTATATTAATGGACCAACATTTAATTGTCAATTCAGGAGTTCGTGAACTTCGAGGTGCAGCACTAGAAATGCTAGAGAGAGCCCCCAACAACCTGCAGATAAATCTCTAGTGTAACTTGCACATTGACATCAACAAATTAAATGAAATCCTACACTTCAAAGGAAACTTGAGGAAATAACAATCTTGACAATTGAAAAAATTCAAAAAATAAAAGGGAAATCTTGCACTATTAGTAATTGCAAAAGGAAATCCTAATTATGGGCAAACACAACGTAAATCCTAACTACTATTTGACTAGAAACTAAGAAATGCTTGAACAACATCAAAAAGATTGTAAATGCTAGAATATATTGAAGATCAATTCAAAGCAAACCTCACAACAAGTTTGTACTAATTATGCCTCATTTATCTCTGTGTAATGAAATCCTTTTCAAGAAATTAAAGCTTGGAAAGTAAATTTACTATGTAAACAAATCTATGAAAGAAATTGAATTAATATGAATTCTCTCACCTTCTTGGTCGCTAAATATAAAACTTGTGAAGCTGACTGTAATTTCCTTTCATCAATGTTAACTCTGCAGTATGTTTGAAATAATACTAAGAGGGGGGGTGAATCAATATTAGCAAGTCAATAATTTTTCATTTTCATAATCAGATTTATATATGCTACTTCAGTTAGATGAACTCGCGTGTATACACAAATGTGGTTAAGGAGAATAGCATATATACTTCAAACTTAAGATTTAGTTAATTCATCGTATGTTGATCATTAATCACTGCATCAAAACCATATAAATAGTAATTGGGTGGAGTAAAATAGAACAAACAATCACACACATGAACATAAGATATAAGGTGGAAACTTAATGTGGGTGAAAACCACCTGTTGCAATTGTCTCTATCTTCTTTTTAATAAGAAACTTCTTTTTACAATTTTTGTACTGGTGCAGACTTATACCAGTACGCAGGATTCTACCTGCAGAAATCTACAACCTTCTCTCGTTCTCCAGCTTCTCCTGGAAGGGAGCTACAACCCCCTAGCTCTAGTACTAGCTGATATGTTTACTAGTACATAGGTGCCGACCTACATAAGGATACAACCTTCTCTTTTCTTCCAGGGACCACATTTTATAAATTTTTATACTAGATCCATCAATAACATCATTCAATCATCAAATATATCTACATCAAGCAATCTCCTTTTCACAACTGAACCAATCAACAACTTTGACAATCCTTCAATTTGATCTTCCAGAATACAGTAACCAGAACCCAAGTTAGAACCTAGAACACTTCAACAGCAAACAGAAGTAGCTAAAACATATTTTACAAGGTATACACTACTTCCCTGTGTCGAACCTACGTGCATACACACCTTTCTCAAGGAGAACATGCATACAGATATGCAAATCAAAATTAAGATGTATACACTATTTTGATATGTAGAACCAACATGTATATGTGCCTTTTCTAAAGTGAACCTACATATAGATCTATAAATGATGATTAAAATATTACAACAATTCCAGACTTCGGTTATACCTAGATCATCATATTTACAGATTACAACATGCACTAGTTATTCAGATAAATGATCAAACCATATAAATATACTTCACTTCAAGCCTTAAGGTCTTGACCCATCATTAGATCTTATCCTTCATCAAGTGCTAAGGTTCATCCTTACTTCAGCTCTAGATATGCACCATAACCCAATAGCCTATACACTAGATCTTGCTTATCATCAGAGATTCAATACTTGAGTACCTTGGCCTAATGATCTTCTTCTCCTTATATAGTGTTAGGCCCTTCTCAATACCATGCTCCAAAACAACTTAGGACCAATACCTTGGACCAAATACCTGGGATCAATACTTTGGACTAGATACTTTGGACCAATACCATGGATCAAAATACCATGGGCCAAATACCATGGACCAAAACTTGGATTTCCAACATGTACGCGCCTTTCCTTCTATGAAACTGCGTGTGTACATTATACACACTTTTTGGTTTGTTAACCCACGTGTATATGCTACTTTGTCAAGGTGAACCTACGTATACTTCTCTTTCCTCATTCTGTGAAGTCTGATCTGTAACTCTGAGCTATTAACCTGCTGAAATAATCTGTCATCTGAGTGAGTTGCCATCAAGGACAACACCTGTGTCAAATCTAATTCATATTTCCAACATAGTATACAGGAATCACAATTTCGAATGATAGAAATTTACATGAGGTATCTACTTCTAAGTAATATACGGCCTATATAAGCATAGTCATTTAAGATTTAATAAATACTTTGATACCTCCAAAACCATAATTACTCAGAAAGAGGGAAATTGATCTCATATACTGGAACATGAACCTGTTGGATCTAGACCAATTTAAAGAATTCAAATTGCACATTAGAAACTTACGGAGGTAGGGTATCAATTGCATAAGCCAACCTTGTGAATACAAAACAAATGGAGGGACATATCATGACATACAATTTGACCTAGTATTTGATATCAAAAAAAACTTTCTAAATTGCAAGAATAATTATTCCATTATTATATTCACGCAGAAAATCAAATGACATCTATTTTAAAGAAGGAAAGAGATTGACAAGAATTAAATACTATAATCTGATCTTCCACACATTTCCCACACAACAAATAACAATTTAAATGCAATCCAATCTAATCCTGTAATATTTAGAGTGGTGTCGAGCTGCTCTGGCATCTAACCAGCCAGCGCACACCCTCTATCAATGACCTGGTTCACACAGACATTAAAATCATAAAACATATAAAATGATTAAACAGAACATAGCTTCAAATTCCTTGATTCATCTTTGAAATCACAGTCTTTAAATCTTGTGGGAAAGTATCAGACTCTAGCAAACAGGCGGAGTGATCTGCAAATGAATGATGCCTTCATAATGCTACATTGGGACTGTCTCCTCCCCTCTTCCTTCTACGCATTCCTTCCGTGCATGTATATTTGCTCCAAGCGATCTCTGAGTTTATATAGATATTGGAATTACAAATTGGGATATTAACAAGCCAATCAAAATACAAAAGGGACAAATCAATTGCTTCCTTGCGATTCAAACTGTCATCCAAGTAATGTCAAGATTTGAGTAGTCTACGAACTCCTTGACTCCAGTTGAGTAACGTAAGTATGGTGTAAGAACTTGATGCGTAATGTAGGACTGCGATGTGTTGGATACTCTACTTTATGACCCTGAATATAGGCATATCCACCAGAAGCATGAAGAAGATCATAGGTCTATGGATATGTATCAAATTCCTTACAACAATAATGAAGAACCCTAATGAGTCCATGGTCATAAATCATAGCCAACGTCTTTGGTTCACTGACAGGAACTACATTCATTAAGCAACAGTCGATATGCTGATCCAACAGTGCTCTAGCATAGTCACCAAAGTTGGCCCTCATGTCGATCACATTTCAAATCTTCTATCTCTTCCAATGAAGTTTGTGGAAGTAGCTTTTCACCACCATATTCGAGTATCCAGTTTCTGCAATGAAAATATATTTTTTGCTAGATATGCATCTCTCTATGTAGACTCCAATCTCTAAGGTGAAGTATGATCAGATCATACTTCATGTGCAATGTGTGGTGCAATAATTCTTCAGAGTACAAGAAGTCATCATAAAATGGTGTAGGAATATGTTGCATGGTACAAGAAGGTGAATGCAGGACCAAGTCCTGTTGGCAAATGCATAAAAACATGATCAACTTAGTTTTAAACCTTCAAGGACACAAACTATTATTAATGATGTTTAAATTGCGTTAACAGAAGGGGAATAGTACTTGTGAGAATAACCATTCAAACTAAACAAAATGTTGGAGTCACGATTGCCACTACACCAAAACCTGCAGGTGTCAGTAAACAGACACATCGCTAGATTTAAGCACATGCCACGAAACACATGGGAAGCGTTGACCTTCTACACCGCCATTAACAAGGAGCCAACAATATCCCCCCAACACGACCCCAGTGTGTTTCGAACTCGAGACCTCTGGCTCTGATACCACTTGTTGGAGTCACGATTACCATTACACCAAAACTCGTAGGTGTTAGTAAACAGACACATCGCTAGATTTAAGCACATGCCACGAAACACACGGGGAGCGTTGATCTTCTACATCACCATTAACAGGGAGCCAACATAAAAGCATATGGAATTTTGAGTAAAATATGATATAAAGGAAGAGAAAAAAAGGCCTAAAACCCCCCCCCATTCTGACCATCTTGCATGTCCTCATGCAAGGAAATCAATTGTTGTATTGTCACTCCCTTGCAAAAAACAAAATTAAAAACATTTATAGGCATTCGTAATGATGTTCCTACAATTCTGTGTGATCATCATTTCCTAGGCTAGATAGAGCTTGTTCTAAAAAAAGAGAGTCTGCTAGACTCTTTATTTGTTTAGACTGATTTCAAGGATATCTAACACAAGGGCTACCATAGGAATACTAAATTGAAAGGATGGTGTTATTACTTGAATAAAATAGCCAGCTTTTAAAAATTTCCAAAACTATCTTGAAGGCATCCTTGATCCGAAGTTTCACTTTAATATCCTCATTTTAAATATGAGAGACATCATTTGAAATCCATGATGTTAGAAGTAGACATAATAATACATTCCCACAGTGACAATCTTACCATTATCCATGTAAAGTTGAAGCTCCTCTTGTCTGGGCATAGTGAATTACCTACACTAAGGCTCCCACGTCCATAAAAAATCATTACAAAAAAAGGTAGAACTCCAAGGCATAACACCAAAAGGATTTTAAAGCCATTCTCAAAGAGATATGATAATGTATTCATGGGAAGACAAAAACAACCAAGTAAATCTTAGTGTAAATTTAACTTTAATACCATAGGTATGGCCCTTCTACCAGAAGGCATCTATAGGCTTGACAGGGGTGCCTTTTAACCCCATGAAATGCTTGTGTCCCACATATTAGATATAGATTCAGAGTCATTTAATAGCATTTACTTTTTTCTCTTTTTTTTTCTTAGAAATTAATTGAAGGCCATTGCCCTGGCTTGGTAACTGGTTAAAAACAGTGCCATTCACAAGAGCTAACAAGAATGAACAAGTTGGCTCATGATGAGACCTCTTGTCTTCCAGGTTTTCAGCTGAAAGCCATTACCCTGACTTTGTGACTAGTAGCGGTAATGTCATTCTCCTTAGGGCCCATGATTAGAGTAGGTCAGCTTGTAATGGGACCTGTTATCCCTCAATTAATCTGCTTATGTTTCTATAAAAAAAATATAATTATGATTAACCTCAAATAGGTTACTTAATAGGTGGGGAAGAAAATATATTCCTTAAGAGCACAAGATGATGTGTAAAATTTTTAATTACTACTCTTTATTGGTTGGTCATGCTACCCTAAAGACTTTTTTTAAATAAATATTAGATAATTACTAAATATATTTCTTTATTTGGTCATGTCGGGGTTCTTATGGAAGCTTGTTAGAGGTTTGTAGGTGTGGTCCACCATAGGACGCTTTCCATCAATGCCTTCGACGAGGACTTTGAAAGGTTTTTCAGATGATAGTTTGTTAGAATAGGAGAAAAGTATTACATGTAGCTTATAACAATACCTTCATTGACATATTGATTAATAATCAAAGTCACTTTATAAGATATGAGGCATTTAAGTGTGAAGTTCTTTTGACAAGTCCTACGAGAAGAGTGCATAAAAATAGAAATCTCAAAAGATGTTCTTTTAGGGAATCACAGTCTCGAGAGTGTTGCTATACATATTTATTCATTACTCTCTTATTAGCCTACCCTATTTTAAAGAGAGAAATATCACCTTTAAGTGTAGGCATACTTCTAATGTAGCCATGTGCATAACAGAATGCTGAATATACTCACATTTAGTTTTAAAGAATAAACCTCAAAACATACCAAAGTATGAGAAACCAGTTGCTTTAATTGACATGGTACCAAGAGTTTCCGAATGATGAGGAAATAAGGTGGGCTGATGACTACTTGAAACCAAGATTCAATGAAATCCACATATTTATGATTCTCCATATTATGCAATTCTTCCAAAGTTTGATAGTCACTCTCCTGGAGGCACAAGGGATTTGTGAAAGACAAAAGATAAATCCCTCAAATTTGGGCTCAAATATTTGCTTTTCAGATTGACAAGAATGGTTAAGGGAAATTTTAGGGGTTTGAGCTTTAACAAAATTTTTATAACAAGTTCCAATGAAATATTTATCCTCTATTTGTCTTTTCACAATATCTTCTCGAGGTGAATGTCTTGTGGTAATGGGTTGAATTCATGGAAGCTGTAAAGTTTTGTTCAATAAGGGAGTTAGTGGGAAGAATAGGTGTTTCAAATGGTTGTGCAACCTGATGGTTTAGATTAGGGTTTAGAATATGGTTTGGTCTAGGGTTTTGGCTAAGGCTTAGACTAAGATGTGGATTTGGATTAGGATTAGGCTTTGGACTAGGGTTAGGTCTAGGTTTTGTGTTAGTGTATGGGCTAGGGTTAGGTGTAGAGTATGGATTAGGGCTAGCTCTAGGGTATGGGCTAGGGTTAGGTCTAGAGTATGGATTAGGGATAGGTCTAAGGTATGGATTAGGGTTTTGGCTATGATTAGGGTAAGGTTGCACATGTAGTTGGGACCATGGAGGAGGATGACTTGCTGATGCATTGGAAATAAATTGTGGTTGATGTTGATGATCATGTAATCGAATTTGCATGGGATATTTTCCTAGAGAGAAGGATATAAAAGATTCTTGAGGCCATGGGGATATCTAGATCAAGGATGAGGGCCAAGGAGAGGGCCATTGTGGTCACGAAGTAAGGTATTGATCTGGAGGAGGATGAATTTTTTTCCATGAAATTGCAAGATTATACCAATGTTGAGGAACCTACTAAGGATAATAAACATTATTCCAATTATCAAATGGTGATGGGTTTTGATTTATACTTGGTGGTTCAACCAATTCCTTACCTGACTTCTTGAGTACCTTTAGTAATCCTAGTAGTGATGGGAAATGTTTTGTTAAATGATCCTCTTCATAAATTTTGCAAACATTTTGGCTACTAAGTGGAAACTTTCCAAGGAAGTTATTCTTTCTATAGTGGCACAAAAGATAAGTAGTGGTTCATCATCCTTCTTCTATTCCTCCTGCAAATCATCCAATTTTGAAATCAAATATTTAATAATATTATTTTTATGTTCAAGAAAAATGCTAAATTCTACACTTCTTAATTCTTCATTGGATGAGTTATATGTCTCTGTAGCATCATAAAAACATCTCGTTGAATGATTCCTCAAAATATCATTTTCCTGTTTTCAACAAACGAAATGGTACATTTGTTAGTACATGAATAGTGTATACATATATATGTAGGGGGGGTTCTTACAACACCAAAGAAAATAAAAAAAGCCTTAAAGCAACAAATACATGTAAGAAAGAAATAAATTCAAAAAACATAAAATTGCAAGAGAAACTAGGTCAAGGAAAAATCCAAATGCAACAGGTCACAAAGGTGAATCCCCTAAGTGCCTCCTCAACAATGGTGCCAAAATGTTGGGTGCAATATAGGGCATATTAATGGACCAACATTTAATTGTCAATTCCTCTAGCCCGATAGTAGGTCTAGCCATTAACAAGACATTATATGGAATATTTCCTTAGGTTAGAACCAATTAAGAGGGCCTACCTCTTATTACGCTTATCCCATTTGGTGATGACCTTTCTTGCTTGCTCCAACCATTTCTCCTTTCCTTATTTGAACACCTAAAACAAGTAAACAACAACAAACAAAAATCGTGATAATAGACAAATTGTAATTCAGCCTACTTAACAAGTCAAGAAACATTAAGCTGTAAACATGTGAGATGACACATTATGTAGGAAATCAATCGATAGTTGCACATATATTGAATCAAGAAGAGATTACAACGATTGCCTTGACATTGTTGTTCTCGTCCGACAAAACTAGGTTCCCACACACTTCTGCTAGCATTCCATGATGGCCTCAACAATAATAGTTTTAAGGCTCTTCCCTTTAGGATTCACACTAAACCAAATTCACACTTCTCCCTCACACACAATTAGAGAGCTACAACTATGAATAGCTTGTTGTTTACTCCAAACTTAATTAGCACTAGCACACCAACATTAACGCTAGCTTGTGCTTGGGAAAAATGGAAGTTTATATAGCATGAATGGATGGGAGATAGTTCCTCTTCACATGTGAGAAGGTCTTATCTCTTGAGGTAGTTCCATCCTTATAGGGTAAAGGAGCCGAAACTGACATTCTCAACTCCATCTGGCTCAACCATTTATCAGACTTCCATTAAGAAGCTTATAGAGCTAGAAGCTTCGACTCCTTACTTAAAAAACTTCCCAAAAGAGGATTGACGTGACTAAAACAAAGATCAGTCACTCAGGTCAGTGCTAGTGACATTGTCAATCCCTATAGATCGACACTAGGAGGAGAAGGGTCATTAGCATCGGTCTTGTAAACTGGGAAAAACGAAAGATTTTTGTGAAATGGTGCAAAATGGAATTGCTCTGCTCATGAAGAGGGACACAATGGGAGTTTCTTCATGAAGGGAAAGCATGTAGGGTTCATTGTAGAGGTCCTCCAAGATCAAATAATGGGGAGTATAGGGATGACGACAAAATGCTATGTAACAAGGTGCAGCATTGGAAATGCCAGAGAGAGCCACCATCAACTTGCAAATAAATCTCTATTCTAACTTGCACATTTATCTCAAAAAATTAAATGAAATCCTACACTTCAAAGGAAACTTGAGGAAATACCAATCCTGACAATTGAAAACATGTTAAAAATAAAAGGGGAATCCTGCACTATTAGCAATTGTGAAAAGAAATACTAATTATGGGCAAACAAAAGGTAAATCCTAACTATTGTTTGATTAGAAACCAAGCAATGCCTGAACAACATCAAAAAGACTGTAAATACTATAATAAATTCAAGATAAATTCAAATAAAACCTCATAATGAGTCTGTACTAATTCATCCTCATCTATCTCCGTGTAATGAAATCCTTTTCAAGAAATTAAATCTTGGCAAATAAATTTACTATGTAAAAAAATCTATGAAAGAAATTGATTTAATATAAATTCTCTCTCCTTCTTGGTCCCAAAAAATAAATCTTGGGAAGTTGACCAGAAGTTAAAGGAAACTACAATGGGGAAGAAACATTGTCGATTTAAAACATAATGTAGTTTCCTTTCATCAATGTCGACTCTGCAGTATGTAGGAATCACAATTTCGAATGACAGAAATGTATATGCGATCTTTGATTCTGAGTAATATGCAACCTTTGTAAGCATAGTCATTTAATATTTAATAAATACTTTGATACCTCCAAAACCATAATTACCTCGAAAGAGGGAAATCAATCTCATATTCTAGAACATGAATCTATTGGATGTAGACCAATTTAAAGAATTCTAATTGTGCATTAGAAAGTTATAGAGGCAGGGTATCAATCGCATAAGCCAACCTTGTGAATATAGAACTGCTAGAGGGACATATCATGACACACATTATGATCTAGTATTCGATATCAAAAGCACCTTTCTAAATTGCAAGAACAATTCTTCCAATATCATATTCATGCAACAAATCAAATTACATCAATTTTAAAGAAGGAAAGAGACTGAAAATAATTAAATATTATAATATGATTTTCCACACATTTCCCACACAACAAATGACAATTTAAATGCAATCCAACCTAATCCTGAAAGATTCAGAGTTGTTTCGAGCTGGTTTGGCGGCGAACCTAGCCAGTTCGCACCCTCTATCAACGACCTGGTTTAGATAGAGATTAAAATCATAAAACACATAAATGATTAAACATAGCATAACTTGAAATGCATTGATTAGTATTTGAAATCGTGGTCTTTACATCGTGTGGCAAAGGATCAGACTCCAACATATAGGGGGAGCCATTCGTAGATGAACAATGCCAATGTAATGCTACATTTGGACCATATCCTCCCCTCTTCCTTCTACACATTCCTTCCATGCATGTATATTTTCTCCAAGTGATATTTGAGTTTATATATATATTGGAATTACAAATTTGGCTATTAAAAAGCTAATCAAAATACAGAAAGGACAAATTACAAATCATAACAATTTTCCATGGATAAAATCAGATTTGCAACTAAATGTTGAATAAAGGAGTTGAATATGGTACATAAGGGACTGTTTTATTAAATCGTTCCTCTTTTCTTGGTATGAGGCTATTGGTGGGCTGAGTGCAATATTGACCAATCAATTTCTTCCATGTGATTCAAACTGTCAGCCAAGTAATGTCAAGATTTGAGTTGTCTACGCACTCCTTGACTCCAATGTAGGAATGTAAGTATGGTGTAAGAACTTGATGCGTAATGCAGGACTGTGATGCATTGGATACTCTACTTTATCACCTCGAATATATGCATTTCCACCAGAAGCATGAAGAATATCATAGGTCTGTGGATATGTATCAAATGACTTACACTGATCATGAAGAATCCCAATGAGTCCACAATCATAAATCACAGGTAATGTGTTTGGTTCACTGACAGACACTACATTCATTACCCAACAGTCGATATGCTAATCCAACAGTGTTGTAGCATACTCGCCAAGGTCGATTCTCATGTACATCACATTTTGAAACTTCTATCTCTTCCAACCAAACCTATGTAAGTAACTTTTCACCACCATATCCAAGTATCGAGTTTCTACAATGAAAATACATTTTTTTCTAGATATGCATCTATCTGTGTAGACTCCAATCTCTCAGGTGGAGTGCACTGAGATCATACTTGATGTGTAGTGCATGGTGCAAGAATTATTTAGTGTAGGAAACCATCGTAAAATGGTGTAGGAATCCCAATACAAGAATCTGTTGCATGGTACAAGAAGGAGAATGAAAGACTAAGGCCTGTTGGCATATGTATAAAAACATGATCAACTCATTTTTAAGAAAACACATAAACTATTATTATTTATGTTTAAATTTCGTTAAAACAAGGGGAATAGTAAATACTTCAAACAATAGCCATTCAAACTAAACAAAAGCATAAGAAATTTTGAGTAAAAGGTGATATAAAGCAAGAAAAAATAGAGACTTGACAGAAGTGATGGCCATATTACATGTTGTAGACACTTGGTGACCATACATGCTTGGACGATGTTTCCAGATCCGAACTGACCATCATGGTCTAGAGTATTTTTTGGAGAAGCGCTTATCCTCTCCACATAAAAATATATGGCTTACCAAAATGTTGGATTATGACTATGAGATAGTCTATAATAAGGGTCAAGGTAATGCTATATTCAATGCCTTATCGTGATAATCTGAGGAAGAAGACACCCTCTTATTCTTATCCTTTCCCATACCATCTTAGATTGAGGAGGCATGCAAAGAATGGTTTTCCATCCATCTCTTTACTAGCTAATCCAATGGTTATAATAGTATCCTAACCCCCAAATGGGTTACACTTGGAAGGAATATATTCTTCGATATAAAGATCGTGTGGTTCTCTCCCCTACCTCCACTTTCAAACCACACATCTTAGGAGAGCTACACCACTCACCCATCGCAAGACATTTGGGCTTTCAGAAGACTTATGCTCAGGGATTCTGCTCCTTTTGGGAAGGGATGAAACCATACATTCTTACATTTTTAGCTTAATGTGATGTCTGCTAGTGCAACAAAGGGGAAAAAATGAAGACACTGTGAACCTTGTAACCCTTGTCGCTACCTACGTCTATATGCATGGATGTCTCCATGGATTTCATTACTAGTATCCATAAATTAGGTGACAAGTTAGTAATCATGGTGGTAGTGGATCAACTCTCCAAATATGCCCATTTGCGTGCCCTAACACACTAGTTCACACTATCTTTGGTGGCATAAGTCTTCATGGATCAAATTTTCAAACTACATGGCATGCATACTTCTATTGTGTTTTATCATGATCCCACCTTCACTAAAAAAATTTGGCAGGTGTTGTTCAAGATACATTTCTTGCAACTCCAGATGAGTACAACATATGACCCCCAAATGGATGGTCAAACCAAAGTGGTAAATAAATGTTTAGAGACCTACCTGAGGTGCTTTGCATCGGAAAGAAAACATCAATAGGTGTAATGGTTAACTTTAGCAGAATTGTGGTATAATACTAATTATCATGAGGAAACCAAGATGACACTGTATGAGGTGGTTTATGGCCAACTCCCGCCTTCTCCTACTTCTTATCTTCCAATATCTCCCAAAGTGCAGGCAGTTGATAAGCTTCTTTAGAACCAAGCTGACACTTTCACTCTTCTAAATGATAATCTACATTAAGCATAAAACTAGATGAATCAAAAACCTAACCAACATCACTCAAAAATATCTATTCAAGTGGGTTACTAAGTGTTTCTTCAACTCCAACATTATAATAATACATCTCTCAAAGAAAAATGGCTTCCAAAAATTAGCTCCAAAATTTTATGGACCTTATCAAGTGATTCAACGTATTGGCTTTTTCACCTACAAACTAGCACTTCCAGCCACTTCAAAAATCCACCCCATCTTTCATGTCTCTTACCTCAAGAAATTTGTGGGGCACAATTGCAAGGGATAGATCATACTACCTAAATTGGATGAGGAAGATTTTATTTGGTTCCAACTAGAACAGGTCTTGGATTCACGGGAATGACATATTCACGGCTACACTATCAAGGAAGTCCTCATCCTATGGAATGAATTATTACCGGAGATGTGAAATGGGAACCAACAACTATTCTCCATAAATTTATGCAACTCTAACCTTGATGGCAAGGCTACTTCTAAGGAAGGAGAGCATGTTAGGGTCTGAACCTAACCCATTTATTAATGTAATAAGCCCAAGACACCCCTTATGAGTCATGATTAGGTATTTTAATAAATAAATCCTATAGACATTGTAAGTGGTTGACCCGCATTATAAAAATATGACCACAATTAGTTATCATAGTCCATAGCTAATAAATAAAGTGTTTAACTCGCATTATGCAAGGAACCATGCGTAGTTAGGGATTTGAGTCTCAGGAAACTATATATTATTGAAGCTAGTAGGGGAGTCTTGTCTTGTCTTGTGTAATTGAGCTCTACTCTAATAGAGGTTTCCCCCTCAAAGAGGCAAGTGAAAAATATTATTGCATATTAAATAAAATATTTCCATTTGTATCATCTCATTGTGTTATTTTATGTGGTATCTTTGGCATATTTTGATTTTCTGATATCTTCTACAGGTCAAGCATACTACAAAATGCATTCCATGATGAACCATGTGGACAACACTTTACTGATAGAAGGACTACAAATAAGGTTTCTATTTTGGGTTATTAATGGCCTTCCATTCTCACGGATGCTAAGGAATATGTCAAAATATTTGATAACTACTAAAGAATGGGAAGACCTATACAATCAGACAAGATGCCTCTACAACCATAGGTACTAATATAGGCTTTTCAAAAATAGGCTCTATATTTGGTTATACCCATTAATTGTCCATCCAAGGAAAATAGGTATATACTTTTTTACACGTATTATGTTATAAAATGAGTAGAAGCTAAGCCACTTACTTTTGCTATTGAAAATGTAGTAGTTACATATATTTTCAAGGATATTTTCACTCGATTTGGTGTTCCAAGAGAAACTATAATAGGTGAAGGTGCTCAATTTACATCTATGTTCGTGCAAGAGATTATGGAGCAACACAAGATCAGACACCATAAATCTACTCAATACCATCCACATGCCAGTGGGAAAGTGGAATCCACCGAAAAAGTGCTTGAATTTATACTGACCAATACTATACATTCTCATAAAAGGGATTGGGAAGATAGGCTTGCAAAATAACTGTGGGCATACCATACCACATGGATAAATGCTATAGACACACTCCTTATGAGCTTGTCTATGGGAAGCAAGTTTTTCCTCCTATTGAATTCCATTTAGAGACCTTAAAGTCAAAAACAAAGTTGGGGCTTGATCTCTCTAAAGCCCATAAACAAAGGATGGAATAATTGAATGAACTAGATGAGATACAACAAGATTCCATACAAAGAACAAGATAATCCATTAATAGAGGACAAGATTTCATGATAAATTCAAAAAATTCAAAAAATTTCAATCTAGGTGATTGGGCTCTTCTCTTGGATTCTAAGTTTAAAGATTTTCAAGGAAAATTTCAAACACATTGTCTTGGTCCCTATGAGATAGAAATTATTTTTTGTAATTTAGTAGTTAGAATTAATACTATTGATGAAGAAGGGATCACCTTCCTTGTGAATGGGCAATTATTAAATTTATATCATAAGCCTTTGATAAGAGAAGAGTTTGTTAAAAATATACAATAAAAATTTGATCTAAAGTTGGTAAGAAAAGCGGATTTTTCTCCTTTACTACCAAAATAAGAGTAATTTATTTTTCTTTAAAAGGAAAATAAATAAATGAATAAAATAAAATACAATAAAAGAGAAAATAAAAAATAAAATCATGATAATGAAAAGTATCATTTTTGGCATTCATATGCATAAAATCTTAGTTGAAAACCAAGGGATCCTTCACAACTTAGATTTTCTCATTCCCCTTCCTTTTTCCCATTTCTTTTATTCCTTTTATTGTTTCTAAAATAAAATTTTCAAGTTCGAATAAATTTGTTTGAATACTTTCTTTCTCTTTTAAAAGGAACTTTCAAAATC
Source organism: Pinus taeda (assembly GCA_000404065.3). NCBI lineage: Eukaryota > Viridiplantae > Streptophyta > Pinopsida > Pinales > Pinaceae > Pinus > Pinus taeda. The sequence continues at coordinate 66,710 of APFE030556222.1, read as the reverse complement.
ATCAACATCATCATTCATTATGAACATCTAGCATTATAAAGTTTTAAAGCAATAGCCAACAGGATTGAAGATAAAATTTCAAAATTGTCATCATTCTACAACTTATTCAACATTCTATATCCAGTTCTTCTAAAATACGTCATGGACTTGCAAGAAAGAAAAATCAACACATGAAATTAAGCTATGCATCATGAGGCAATTATAGGAATGGTTAATCAATTTCATTAAAGTATATTATATATCTTTGAGTGGATGGATTTATTAGCATATTATTGATAGACCTTTGGATTAACTATCGATATTTATATAATGAACTTAATCATATCCCATATCCCATCACTTCACACTCTTATATGTTATTCCAGCATATTAAAAATTTCCCTTATCATATGCAAATATTTGAATCGCAAAATCTACGATGATTTTAATGGATCAGATCCAAATGAGTTGTGGGTAATCATGAATTAAAAAGGGAGATTTCTACTCCAATAATGTCACCACCTTAATCCATTTGTATCATTTTAATCTCACAAAAGCCAAATTTCACCAATCTCATTGTTCATTTCTCCATTTAATCCTTGTCGGAAGAGCTAATTTAGAGGCAAAATTGCTTCTTCACAATGATGGAGGTTATTGTTCATCGTGAACTTGTGGGAGTGAATTTTCTCAGCACTTATCCTTGGGTTTGAGAAAAATTGCAGAAGGTAGGATGGCTCAGTTTCTTTGAGAATTTTAATGGGCATGAAATTGAGGTAACTAGAGCATTCGCCTAAGCCTTTTATGGAGTGGAGGTGGAAATTGGGGACATTAAGCTGAAGATAATGAAGTCCTTCATCAAGGAGGAAACTAGACTTCCAAGAAATGGTCAGAGTTGGTTTAAAAACAAAACATTGAAACATGAACATTGGAAGTATTTTCTTCATAGTCTAGGTATGGATCTCTCAGCCTTTAGAAAAAAAATTATTGCCTCTGTAATAAAGTCTAAATGGCAAAATATAATGTTAGTGTTGCAAAAATTCCTTATTATGAAGGGAGATATGACACTCACTCTTCTACCATGCTATAGTTTTAATGTAATTTATCAATGGAAAACAACTCAATGTTGGCTTGATGGGGCATGACCCAGGCTCAGAGTTATTTAACCAAACAAATATTTGTACTACTCACCCTTTCGGCAACAGCCAGTGAAGCACGGATTGAGGTCTCACCTGAAGCAGTATGGGGGGATGCTGGAACCAAGTTTCTACACCCTTAAGATGTCTGAGGGGTCAATTTAGGCCAACTGTGAATGTCTTCACGCAGGTCACTTCGCACACTTTCCTGACCTGCAAGGCCTTTGTGCCCTATTATACTCGACTTCATGCAACCCTAACGAGAGGTTGAGGAGCTTTCATGCTGCTAAAGTAGCGATCTGCACTATTTCCCAAGTCACAACATAGATCTTACTTATCTTCTTATAACATTTATGTATCTTCACGTAAATAGATACTTTATATTATATTCACTTATTCAGCACATTCATATAAGTTCGTGCAGCAAATAAATAGTAAACTTGCAATTCATACCCAATATACTTCAATGCATCAAACAAGAAAATATACACAAAAATATTGTAAAACTTCACTTTATTAATGCTTCAATTGGTTACATATTGAACCTGTTAGCGCTTGAAATTTCACCTCAGGCTGAGAAAGGCAAACCTCAAGGCAACATCAAACCATTTAGCCTCGTAGCTAGCCCTACGAGGCAGGAGAAGCCTCTCTCCGGTCAAACTCGGTAGATCTTTCAATAGGATGAGCTGACCCAATTAGGAACACTGGTATTAGGCTAGTAAACTGATAAAGAGGGTTGATTTAAAATTTTTGGGGTTTTTGGTGGCAATTGGAGGGAGTGCAATTCAGGGTGCGGGGATTGAGCTCAGGTTTTGCAGGTGGGTCTTTGGGGCAAGGTAGGAGTTTGTGCTGAAGCCTTTAGCTGAGATGGATGATCAAGGAGGAAAGAGGAGAAGCTAAAGAGGGCAAACAATGACTTTGAATCCTCTTTAGACAATGGAAAACATAAACATTAAACAAATTTGAAAGTTGAGCATGACGTGCATGAATTCAAACTTTATCACTTCATTTGTTTAATAAGCTGCAGTAAATAAAGATATGGAACACATAAACACACTCACAATTACAATAAGAGAACACACCATCAACACAAGAGTCCACAAGAATCCCTAATGATGTCTGCAAAACCCTGGCCTTCCTTTTCCTCAAATTGCAGAGATACAAGTAAAATATACAATAGAGCTTCTCCCTCAAGAGCCCAACCATGAAAATGAGTAAGAGAAGGCATAATATAGAAGATCTAACTCCTTTCCCCACCTCTAGGGGTCGAGCTCAGCTTCCTAGGAGCTGTTTTAACTAATTCCAAACTAAGCACTAGATAATAGGCAGTCAAAACAACTTGCCTCTAAAACTTAGGAAACCTATCCATGCATTAAATATTTACCATTTACATCAAGGAAACTTCTAGAAGTGTTCAAGGAGAGTAAAAGTATCTAAGTGCCATGAAAATTACACAAAAATCCATCATTTACATGCCTCAAAAGTCAACCAAAGTAAAAAACAGTGTTTTGCTGGCCGAACTGGTCAAAACAGTGAAATTTCCCTGAGTGGTCGCGCCCCTCACTTTGACTGGTCGCGCGCATTGACAGCTCTGTTGGAGGGCCTTCCCGGTGTCCAAATCAGGTGCAAGATAGCTCACTGGAAAGGTCTGTGAGTCTACTTTCCAACCCCACTAGAATTTCGGAATTTGGAGTTGATTTGACCCCTCAAAAGGCATTTCTCCCAAGGCAGCTTTCTGCAACTCAAAAAAGGGGCAGAAAGTCAACATTTGCATGTATTTTGAGCTTTTGGGAGCCCAAATCTTCATAAAATCTGAAACCCATCCATATTCAAGTGTATTTTTGCATGAAAATTCCAAAAATGTAGAGTTTTCCCTGTTCTGACCTGTCCCCATGACTGGTCGCGCGCAGGGTGAGACCAGTCAAATGGCCAAAACCTGTAAAATTCCCAAAAATACCAAAAATGCTTCAAAACTCTCAAAATTTCTTGGGTTTGCTGCTAGGAGGAGGCTAAGGGGTATCATGGTGAGTGAGAGAAGCCTCAGCCAAGATACGGAGTGGGTTGGTCTTCTTCCTCCCTTTGAGAGCCTCGGTCAACCTCCTTTGAAGAATCTTCATCCTTGCCTTACAAACATGCATCCTTGCCCAATAATGATTCTTCATGTTCTTTAGCAGCTTCCTTTCTTGGTTGGCCTTTGCCAAAAACCTCTCTAAGTGTGTATTCACCCGGATAAGCATGGATTCCCTCTCCTTGGGCAGCAAGTCACCGGGCCTCCTACGGTTGATGACTCGATCACTTCGAATCCTCCACAGCTCATCCAACTCTTTCTCATCCTCAAGTTGCTTGTTGCGCTGCTCAATATAGTTTATTGTCCATTGGGCCATGTTGAGCTTCTACTGTAACAAGCGGTTTTCTGCCTCTCTCTGTCGGATGATCTCATGCAAATCTGAAGTGGGGGAGCGAGCATCAAGATCAATGATGTCAACCTGTGTGTCACCGGCTCTCTCCTTCTCTACCATGGGCTGTTTGCCCTCCCGTACTGCCTCTGCTGATGAAGAATGTGAGGCCCCTTCCACCTGATGTGGAGATAACACTCGCTGACCTGATGATGATGACGAGACCCCTTCCACCTGCTGTGGAGAAAGTACTCGTCGAGCTGCTGCAAACAAGGTCCTATGACCCCTCTGATATGTAAGCTGCGGTGGGGAAACAACATGTCTTGGAACAATAATCTCGGGCTGGTGTGATGGACCTCCCTCCTCATGAATGGCCTCTGGCTCTGGTTGTGGCTGTGGTGGCACTGTAAAGAACTCATGAGAAATGAAGTTTGCCCATGGAATGCCCTGCTGACTCAACTGATGAGAAACAATGAGCTGGATGAGACCATGATGGCACAAACTCCTATGCTGCTGAGCTGGGGACTACCTCTGAAACACAGACACCATCCTCTGAATGTCCTGGAAGAAGAAAACTGGGATGTTCATCATCCTCACTCGGGTAAAGTGCATCAACAGGTGAATGTGACAAGAGAAGACCTGTGAAAATCTTCCCTCACATGTAAAGTAATGCATGATAAGCCGCATGATTGGAGCATACTCCCCCCGGAGGAATCTGAAGGGAAAGACCCCTAACAAGTGACTCATGAATGCTGGCCTGAGATATGGCTCAAAATAAACATAATCCAGCATTTTGCGCTTGGGCCACACCTCACCCACATTTGGTATCTCGGTAGCCTCTGAAATCATCTCCAGAGATAGTATAAAATTCACCCCTACAAGAGTGACCTGCCCATCATGAAGGTGCAAAACAAATAAGTGGGCCAACTCCCTGTGGTGCTGAATCTGAGTAAGCCTCTCACAGAACTGAAAACATGACATATAACGGAAACCATTCACTGCGATAGGACAGGCCTGCAATTCTACCAAAGAGGTGGGTTCCTCTCTCCTATGATGACCACCTTTGCCACCCTTATGAGGACTCTGCTGTACCTCGATTTCTGTGGAAGAAGACCGGTCCTCACCTTGCTCATAGGATTCAGTGTTTGACATGGTTTTGGAGCAGGATGGGCAAACTGAAGGACAAATTGGACTGCTGCCTCTGCCTGCAAAAGTACTGAACTCTATGCTGTTTCAAGGGGAAAAAACATGAGGGGAATGTTAGGGGAGGGAACTTCTTAACAAGGAATGGGAATATATGATAATAACGGGGAATTTTCAAGGGAAACTTTACACATTGTCATGGATATAGGAACAGTTTTAACATTGGGAAATCACTTGCCAAGAACATCTCCTATGGGAAAAAACATGTATGATAATGAACATGGAAGGGGCATACATGAATCAAGAGGGACATAGGGACACCATACACCAAATTCACTGAGGAGTTCATGTGTGTTATAAGGCAGATTATGCTCTTTTTGTTCTTTAAGGGTTAC
>APFE030556222.1:26875-59535 GCA_000404065.3 Pinus taeda | reverse complement strand
TCCTCTCTAGACAGTGGAAAACATAAATATTAAACAAAATTGAAAGCTGAGCATGGCATGCATGAATTCAAACTTTATCACTTCTTTTGTTTAATTAGCAGCAATAGAATAAGAGATGGAACACATAAACACACTTACAATGAAAATTAGGAAACACGCCATCAGCACAATAATCCACAAGAATCCATAATGATGTCTGCAAAACCCTGGCCTTCCTTTTCCTCAAATTGCAGAGATACAAGTAAAATATACAATAGAGCTTCTCCCTCAAGAGCCCAACCATGAAAATGAGTAAGAGAAGGCATAATATAGAAGATCTAACTCCTTTCCCCACCTCTAGGGGTCGAGCTCAGCTTCCTAGGAGCTGTTTTAACTAATTCCAAACTAAGCACTAGATAATAGGCAGTCAAAACAACTTGCCTCTAAAACTTAAGAAACCTATCCATGCATTAAATATTTACCATTTACATCAAGGAAACTTCTAGAAGTGTTCAAGGAGAGTAAAAGTATCTAAGTGCCATGAAAATTACACAAAAATCCATCATTTACATGCCTCAAAAGTCAACCAAAGTAAAAAACAGTGTTTTGCTGGCCGAACTGGTCAAAACAGTGAAATTTCCCTGAGTGGTCGCGCCCCTCACTTTGACTGGTCGCGCGCATTGACAGCTCTGTTGGAGGGCCTTCCCGGTGTCCAAATCAGGTGCAAGATAGCTCACTGGAAAGGTCTGTGAGTCTACTTTCCAACCCCACTAGAATTTCGGAATTTGGAGTTGATTTGACCCCTCAAAAGGCATTTCTCCCAAGGCAGCTTTCTGCAACTCAAAAAAGGGGCAGAAAGTCAACATTTGCATGTATTTTGAGCTTTTGGGAGCCCAAATCTTCATAAAATCTGAAACCCATCCATATTCAAGTGTATTTTTGCATGAAAATTCCAAAAATGTAGAGTTTTCCCTGTTCTGACCTGTCCCCATGACTGGTCGCGCGCAGGGTGAGACCAGTCAAATGGCCAAAACCTGTAAAATTCCCAAAAATACCAAAAATGCTTCAAAACTCTCAAAATTTCTTGGGTTTGCTGCTAGGAGGAGGCTAAGGGGTATCATGGTGAGTGAGAGAAGCCTCAGCCAAGATACGGAGTGGGTTGGTCTTCTTCCTCCCTTTGAGAGCCTCGGTCAACCTCCTTTGAAGAATCTTCATCCTTGCCTTACAAACATGCATCCTTGCCCAATAATGATTCTTCATGTTCTTTAGCAGCTTCCTTTCTTGGTTGGCCTTTGCCAAAAACCTCTCTAAGTGTGTATTCACCCGGATAAGCATGGATTCCCTCTCCTTGGGCAGCAAGTCACCGGGCCTCCTACGGTTGATGACTCGATCACTTCGAATCCTCCACAGCTCATCCAACTCTTTCTCATCCTCAAGTTGCTTGTTGCGCTGCTCAATATAGTTTATTGTCCATTGGGCCATGTTGAGCTTCTACTGTAACAAGCGGTTTTCTGCCTCTCTCTGTCGGATGATCTCATGCAAATCTGAAGTGGGGGAGCGAGCATCAAGATCAATGATGTCAACCTGTGTGTCACCGGCTCTCTCCTTCTCTACCATGGGTTGTTTGCCCTCCCGTACTGCCTCTGCTGATGAAGAATGTGAGGCCCCTTCCACCTGATGTGGAGATAACACTCGCTGACCTGATGATGATGACGAGACCCCTTCCACCTGCTGTGGAGAAAGTACTCGTCGAGCTGCTGCAAACAAGGTCCTATGACCCCTCTGATATGTAAGCTGCGGTGGGGAAACAACATGTCTTGGAACAATAATCTCGGGCTGGTGTGATGGACCTCCCTCCTCATGAATGGCCTCTGGCTCTGGTTGTGGCTGTGGTGGCACTGTAAAGAACTCATGAGAAATGAAGTTTGCCCATGGAATGCCCTGCTGACTCAACTGATGAGAAACAATGAGCTGGATGAGACCATGATGGCACAAACTCCTATTCTGCTGAGCTGGGGACTGCCTCTGAAACACGGACGCCATCCTCTGAATGTCCTGGAAGAAGAAAACCGGGATGTTCATCATCCTCACTCGGGTAAAGTGCATCAACAGGCGAATGTGACAAGAGAAAACCTGTGAAAATCTTCCCTCGCATGTAAAGTAATGCATGATAAGCCGCATGATTGGAGCATACTCCGCCCGGAGGAATCTGAAAGGAAAGACCCCTGACAAGTGACTCATGAATGCTGGCCTGATATATGGCTCAAAATAAACATAATCTAGCATTTTGCGCTTGGGCCACACCTCACCCACATTTGGTATCCCGGTAGCCTCTGAAATCACCTCCAGAGATAGTACAAAATTCACCCCTGCAAGAGTGACCTGCCCATCATGAAGGTGAAAAACAAATAAGCGGGCCAACTCCCTGTGGTGCTGAATCTGAGAAAGCCTCTCACAGAACTGAAAACATGACATATAACGGAAACAATTCACTGCCATAAGACAGGCCTGCAATTCTGCCAAAGACGTGGGTTCCTCTCTCCTATGATAACCACCTTTTCCACCCTTACGAGGCCTCTGCTGTACCTCGATTTATGTGGAAGAAGACCGGTCATCACCTTGCTCATAGGTTTCAGTGGTTGACATGGTGCTTTTGAGCAAAGTGAAGTAAATAGATAGAGTAAACTGCCGCCCTTGCCTGCAAAAATGCTGAGAAGTATGCTCGATCAATTTAGCAAGCAAGAGGGCGATTTAGTCGATTTGGAGTGGTTCTGTAGAAGACAGCTTGAGTGGTCGCACCCCTGCTCTGAGTGGTTGCACCCCACCTGAGTGGTCACAGCCTTTAGAAAAATGCACTGCAGAGGGGTCGCTGAGTGGTCGTGCCCCACCCAACTAGTCGCGCACTGAGCCTGAGTGGTCGCGCCCCTGAGAATGACTCCAACTTTCTGCAAATCGCCTCTTTTGACCTCTCACTCGTTTTGCAAGCTCTAAAATGCATAATGAGGCTGTTTAGAGGGAAATTTACTCTTTATAGGCCCAATTTGAAAAAATTAACTTACCAAACCCACTTTTCTAATGTTTTTTGTTTTTGACATTCACTTTTAAACACTGTTTTGAGTTTCACTTTGTCCTGGGAATTTGATCTTTTTGAGTGCTTTAACTCCATTCTTTTTGCAGGTTGAACCATCTGATGGACTCTGGCGAGGAGACCAGGTTATTGCCGGCATTTTGAAGGAATTTTGAAAATTTTCCTTATTTTTTGCAATTTTCACATTGACCTTGGTTTAAAAACAGGGTTTTTTTAAATCCAAGGTATAAATGAGCTCTACCTGATGAAAAAATATCAATGGAACATATTTACATACCTCCTTCCGGCTTGCTGGGGACTATTAGACCTTTGACTCATGACCTTGCAATGATTTTTGACCAAAACCCTAGACCTAAGACTTGGGATTTCAAGACAAAAATAAAACAAGTGTAACACAAGCTCATTTAAATGATATGATCTGATCCAGCAAAGCCAAGAAGGGAACAAGGACCAGCTCCTCCATCAGTTTTATGGTATGCCTAATGGGATGCAAAACTGATATTGATGAGACACCTACCTATGCACATGCAAAGAGCTTTTGATCACCGATGGAGGGCTTAAGACCGACACTAACATAACCTACCCTATGCACCTAGTTGCAAGGGTCCGTGCACTCAGCTGCGGACTACAAGGTGTCTGCACACTTAGCTGTAGAGCCTTCTCCTATTCTACGACCCAGATACTCGACTTTACACTTAGAATCAATGCTTCATCATTAGATATTCTATGGATGACTTCTCTCTTTACTTAGAGCCTCGCTCTATTTACACAATCCCATCGTCTGCGGATCATGGATGGAACTGTCAAGTCGACATCACATTACAAAAGTAAGGGAAAAAAACACTATGACTTAATTACAACTTCGCACTCTGCACACACAAATCGCAGAGTCTTTACATCAAACTTAGTCGAAACTTGGGCTTTAAGCCCCAAAACATGTCTTGGGGGGGCTCCCATGCCCAATAGGCCCCCAACACAAACATCATGACTTGCCCTTGAGTCACTTTGTCAGTACAGAGATCTTCACATGGAGAACTCCCAATTCTGCTCGGACTGCTGCAAGGTTGGAAGCGCACTAAGCGGTTGCCTGCTGTATCTCCTGGACGCACTGTTCAGAGACCACAGTATCTGAACTGCTTCTCTGTATCTAATCCTACATCCCCTGCATCTACATGAGCTTTCCTTCAATCGTTGTTCTGATGACGAAAGCCTCGTTGATACAAGGCTATACACGCACCTTCAAAACTGCTTCTCTATGTCACTACGTCTACTTGCTCCTTAAGAACTATGGCCTGTTGCATTTGCGTGAGCCCCTGTGTAAGGGCCACCGTCTATGCAGTTCCTTTGACATTGTCATACTATTGCTCTAGCTCACGCACCTCTACTTCTAAGCATTGTAAGTTCGAGTCCTCCTGTAGAGTGGTGAGGACCTCGAACAATTCTTCCAACATTTTAGTGCAGTCTTTTACTGCATTGTTGATCTCCTCCATCCCTGATGTAATGGCGCTGGCATGTTGTTCACTTACCTTTGGAGGAGTTGAAGGCTATGCCTTCAACTACAACTCTGCTATCTGAAGGTTTAGCTCCAGCTGAACCTTGGCCATCTCTTCTCGTGCCTCGCACACTCCTACTGCTAACCTCTGGATGTGGGCCTCCGCTAGTGCCTCTGCTGGGATGGCCAACTCAGGGACCATCTGATAGGCTTCCTCAACCACCTGCACCATCTGTCAGTTTTGCGCAACAAGCTTGTCATGCTGTAGGCTCAGTTGCTCCATGTTGATTCTTTTTTTCACTCAACACCTATAGCACGTGGCCCTCCCTAGCCCACAATTCTGTATTCACTCCATCCTACAGGACATAGAGCATCTCCCGAGGGAGCATAGCCATGTTGATTCCTACCCCTTTCAATGCACTGATTGTAGGACTATTGGCCTCATTTCCTATAACCAGTGCCCCCTCTGATAGCACTATTGTGTTGGTCATGTGGGCGTGCAACATTTCCTCAGTCATGGTTGTTCCTACTGTGAGGCTAGTCGAGAGAGTACCAACCTAGGGAGTGTGCACCTGCAACTTCTGAATCTATGCCTAGAGGGCCCCCAACAAAATCTAATTCTCCTCTACCAACTGCTAGAGGGCCTCCGTGGTCACTTCACACACCATCTCCCCTATATCGTGCATATCTCCCTCAGTGAGGGTGATCAGGTAGAAAGAAGTCTTAGTTGCTTTCGACTTCATTAATGAACCCAACTGCTCTCTTAGCCGCTGGCGCTTTAACTGTGTCATCATTGTTTGTAGGTCCGTGCCACCCTCCTCTGACTCTATCTCCATTTCTTATTCTTGCTCAAGCAAATGTGACTTCTGACCCTCACACTCCTTCTTTGTGCTCTTGTTGCGGCCGTCGTAGCATCTCGCCCCTTCTTCACCTGTGTTGTTGCTTCCTATTTTTTCTCCTCTGCCAACTGTGCCATCCACAATTTTGTCTCCTCCTTCCGTTGTGCAACATAATTTTACGTTTCCATCATGGGGAGTGCTGGAGCGCACCACTCCGGCAGCCACGCCTCAGGTACGTCAAAGATAACATCATCCGTGGCTAGGTATGGTAGTTCATTCCACTTCTTCGCAGGGTCCTTACATGCCCTGATGTAGACGTGATCGGAGTCCTCCTTAAACTCCACAAAACTTTGTAAGTTGTTATAGACAGTGGGTGATAAACATGGTTGTGGTTAATCCCCATTATGATGTTCATCTCCATGAACACCCAGAATATTTTATTTTCTTAGATCCTACGCATGTATTTAGTGGCCCACAGCAAAGCGTACTTCATGTCCTCTAGAAGATCCCTCTCAATTGGGGGAAACTAGCTGTCCTCGAGAAATTCCCCAGCCACCAACACTATGGACAACAAAAACCATGCATAGTCGAAGGTCTTCCCTTGTTCCTATGCCTCGCGGCAATCCTCCAAGAACTCCTTGCATAAGAATTCAGACAAGTTAAACTGGACCCGCTCTACACACTACTTAGCAAGTGCAACCACTAGTGCAGGCACCTCATCCGCGTGGAACTTTCACATGACCTTACCCACCAGTATCTGAATCGCAACTCTGACTGCCTTATTATTGATCCTAGAGATTGCGTAGCCCCTCTTTTCCTTCTCCATCTTATATTTCTTTTTCATGGCCTCCACGATGGCCAAATCACTGCTTTTACCATTCGAAATGTCTACTAGGTCTTCCCCTTTACAAGGGAGTCGAGTAATTCTATGGATTAGATGGTCTATGATGGGGATGGGCTCATTCAGCCATAAACACCCATCATGCACCAGGAAAAGTAGCTACTTGGTGACAAAGATAGTCATTGGAGTGTGATGGTAATGTGGCACCCAGAGCAGGTTCAACATCCCTACTTTCTCTACCCCTCGCAACCACTTATGCAGCTCTAATTCGACAACTCCCATCATAGTTTTTTTCTTTGACTTCATGAGCTACATGGTTTCCAATTGTGGGAACTTTTCATGGTCTGCGAGATCCCAATATTCAAACTTCAGACTCAGCACCCATCCCAAGAGCACTCCTTCAAAAATGATATCATCAGGTAGCAACAGATTCTATAGAGAGCTCTTGCTCTCATCTAGGTCCTTAGGCATCTTTGCCTTCCCCTTCCATGGGGGGACATACCTAGGCAGCTTGGTTGGAGGGTCTGCACCCTTAGTTTCTTTCTCCATGTCTTCTTCCTCATCCTCTTCTATCAGGATCTCCTCAAGGTCTTCCTCCTCCTCGTCAGTTTCCAAATTAACCACTTTCCCTTTTTATTCCATGGTCAATTTAGTTCTCAGTGGGTTTCGAGGGGACATGCACACTAGAATCATGGGTTGCTTATCTTTCTTGGGCCTTGGCATGCACGGTGATTTAGGGATTTTCCCAACTATCCCGATGCTCTAAGGGGCATCCTCTACTATCATGTCTTGCCCATCTTCTTCGGCAGTCATTTCTTCGATTTCCCTAGCTTCTTCAGACGCTGCCATTTGGTTTGTCTAGAAATCTCTCAACTACTCAACCATGGACTCAAACAATTGTCTCAACTGGTTAAATAGTTCGCATTTCAGAATACTCTTAGTGTACGACAGCTCAATTCTCAAATGACCAAGTGTTGTTTGCTGCACAACCCTTTTCAATTTATAGCACCTTTTAAATTCAAATTCGAAAACTCCCCCCAAATCTGCTCCATTAATGCTCCCTTGGCGGTATATTTTCCCAAATATTGCCCATAAATCTTGCCTTAAATGCCTACCACTCACTCCATTTGGTCTCAAACCAAGAATCACATCGTGAATAATGACTACAATGGTCACTTTGCATCCAACCCACATGGCAAGGCAACCACCCTTGCATTGTCTGGGACCCCGTGACACTTTGCTCCTATGCATAGCCTTGACATCGCACAACTCTTAGGTAGAGTATTTTATAGTCCCGTGCCTCCATTCAACTACCTAGAGCTCTAAGCACGTGCTTCCCATGGCTAGTCAGGTGGCCGGGCCACCTGTATACAGCTTCAATCGACCATCAATCACTTTTCCTAGAGAAAATCCACCTTTTATCTGTATTGTCTACATCGTGCACTTCACCATCTACATCACGCCACCATTTCTGATCCCTCTAGTAAAATAGGGTGCAATCCAAGCCATCAAGCTAATCAACTCTTGGTGGTAGTCCCTAAATTTGTCAATGTAATCGTGTGCATCCTTTTTTATTACCATAGTGTTCTTATCGAGAAAATCTATCTTTATTCCTTCCTGAAGCTTCTGGACTTCTGCTTCCACCAGAGTGCTTTTCTCCCTTAACCGAGTTTTTTCATTCATGAGTTTTTCGAGCCTAAGATTACCCTGGTGGATCTCTTCATTAGGTCGCAAGCATTCTTCTTCGTTCAGTTGCGCGATCCCTTCTTCCAAGGCTCTGCGAACCGTCATATCCACAAGCGTTGTTATGCGCAGACTGGGCGTAATATACTCCATTGGTATTATAGTGTCTGCTCCATAGGCAAGCCTAGAAGGTGTCTGTCCCATCAATTTCTTTCACGTCATCCTATAATCCCACAAAACTGCTGGTACGTGCAAGTCCCAATCACTTCGTTACGCATTATATACCTTGTTCAGTGCTTTGCACACTTTTCTAAATGCTTCTATGTGGGTAACCTTCTACACACTCATTCGTTTCACACTCTGGCATTCCAACTAGAGGGACCATTCACACAATTGCCTCCCCAACACATGCTTATTAACCATCTTCCCCAATGTGAAGTCCATGTGCATTTGTGCAAGTTGTTTACCGTATGCCTATACCCACCTGGACAGATGCACATGCAGACCATCCCGTACATTGTATTTATCTATTAGTCACATCTTAGGCTTCCCAAATGCATGTGCATCATTCTCCTGCATTCGTGCCAGTCCTCAAAGATTCCTTGGTGCGTACCCCACCACCTCGCTGGCGTAGCGCGTAATACCCACTTCAAAGCTTCAAAATGTTGTTTCTTTGGCACCTCCCTTTCAAATATGTCCAAGAAAGAATCTACCTCACCTAATCCATCATAAGTAGGCAAATTTCTCACTTTTGTCAATACATAGCACAGTGATTTTGTCATCATGTTATAGTTCAGCGTGGTTACCTCATGTAACTAGTTCTGCCATCATTCTATCTCTTCATTCGAATCCAACATACATGATCTTTCATGCTCCCATGAGATTCATCCATCCACGGTGGGATCTACCCAGTCTTTCTCTCACATGGTTATCTTGTAGATGCAGTCCAAATCATCGTCGCTTTCATAGTTGCGCACCGGTTCTATGTACTGTGATCCTTCCGTAGGGTCCAAAGGTACGACTAAGCACTGAGACGTTTTCTAAAAAATCATCTTGTGCTTCTTCAAATTAATCACCCCATTCATGTCAGTGGCCCAATCGATTCCTTAGAGCGCGGGGTAGGAATTCCTATCATCAACAATCTCTATCACTTCAAAGTCTATTAGCACACTTTCCCCTTCAATATCTATGGCGATTCCCTGCAATCTCCCCATAGGTATTATCTCTTGTTGGTTCACCATTCACAGCTGGATAGAAGACCATTGCAGCGTAGGCCTTCCCATGTGCTCCCATGTCTGCTTCGGTAGAATTTTCACATCTGATCCTAAATCCAAAATTACCTTGTCCATCTCATATTCTCCAATCTGCGCAGTCAACCTCATTTCTCTTCCCGTCCTTGTCGCATGCTTTCCAATCATCGGACTATGCCTGGCTCTCATGGCACGGTCCCAGTGCATCAGTTAATTAGTTCCTGCAATCCCTTTACATCCTTACTATTCTGCAGTAGCTTCATGCATGTTTCTAGGAATGTCATAAGCATAGATGGGTCCATTCCCAGCTCTGATCTATCTTTGCTTCTTGAAGTGGAGAAATCAGTGAAGCTCTTCTTAGCTTCCATGAAGGTTTCATTAGCGTGCTGCAAATAAAACTCTGCCTATTTCATCGGAGCCTAGAGAACCCAAGTATTATCTTTGGGTTGTTTTCCTCTATCATCTCCCATCGTAATTCCACTTCAGAGCACAATGTCCATATTTAGATCTTCCTCACGTGGCTCAGACCTCATCATCTGTAGGTTCTAAGTCAGGGGAGGTTTTAGTGCTCCCTTCTCACGCAACCTAGCTATCATTGTAGGACAATCCTCTGTTTCGTGATCAAACAAGGTACAATACAGACATGATGGATGCATTGGATTCATACAATCACGGGCATAATGTCTTGGCCCTCCGCAATTGTAGCATATCAGCTCTCCACGACCTCTTCCAAGTCCTTCTCCACCTCGGCCTCGTTTGCACCCCTGAAATATTGTTCGCGCCACTACTGCATTAGGGTCAAGGGGCCGTGTTTCGGCCTAAACCCTGTAGGTGGGAGTTCTATCCATCATCAACTCATAGCTTCTATAAGTATGCTCATCGTGTCCAACAAACCTACAAAAATTACAAAACAATTGTTGCGAATTTTGTGTGTACTTCTATAACAAATGGCAGTTGTTCATATCATGCATTCCTCCTATTTGACAAATCGCTCACCACAAAGTAGGTGCCACACTAGGTCCTGCTTGTGCCTTTGGTCTTAATGACATCGATCCTCCTCCCATGAGATAATTTTCGAACACCGGGTAGAGGTCCTTGTCATGACCCTGACCCTTAGATTTAATGCACCATACCTCTTCACACACTTCTGGTCGGGTTGTCCTATCCTGTTTTAGACTCTGCATCTCAAGGCATAAGTTTTTCAATTGCACATGGATCTGTTGAACTCCCAAGTTAGGATCCTATATCAGGGTCTCATACAGCCTCATCATGATCTCTATGGCTTCTTCCTAACTCGTTAACCTTTGTTGCGACATCGCGTTCCTCAAATGCAGTGTTAGTGAAGCTACAAACCATTCATGGTTTTGTCCATCTGTCAAAGTCATATTAGCTTCGCGAATTTTGCACTTCAGTCTCTGATCCAACTCCCAAGGAGTCTCACCTAGTTGCATTGTGATCTCTTTGAATCTAATGATCAACTATGCCTCTGACTTTGGCCTACCAAATTATCTTTTCAGTGCAATTTGGATATCTGCGATCCCCGCATTCAGATTGTCCTTAGAATGCTTAATATACTAGGTCAGCGCGTGATCTTGTAGAGCACTGAACAACATTGGTTTCTTTATATTATCATCTATAACCCCCTGCGCTTCCCATATGGCTCTTATTATAAACCAGAATTGGTCTAGATCTTCATTTCCTACTCCCTTGAACACAGGTAACTTTATCAGGCTTGCCATATTGACTCATGGTGGTCGTACGGGTGAAGATGGAGGTGAAGGTGGTGAAGTTGGTGGTGGTATGGGTGGGGGTGGTATGCACGGAATCCTCTTCCCTATCAAATTGATCGCAATTCATGGTGAGACCTTTGCGAACCCTTCCTCATCCCCTCACGATGGTGAAATCAAAGGGCTATTCTCTGGTCCCTTACTTCCTTTGTTTCTATAGGTTTTTCCACTTTGCGTGGCTTTAGACATCAAGGTAATTGCATAACCCTCTTTTCAGATAATGACATTTTAATCCAAGTATTGAGAGACTTTATGTACTTTCCTCGCGGTCCTTTGAGAAAGCGTCACTCAGCCTCGCTACAGCTAACTGAACTATCTACTGTGAACTCAGTAATGAATCCCCCCTATAATTCAATCGAGCCAGTGATCAACAATGCGCATGATCTTATCCTCTGATGCTTCCAATCTCCGTACCAACTCTGGGGTCCACACAAGAGGATTGTCAAGCTTCCACATTCCTTGGCTATCGACTAGCTTTGTGATCTGCTCTTACAACTAAGTAGGGAAGGATGCGAAGAAAATTTCGTGGATCTTTGTGTACAGGTAGTAGTCTAACTACTCTTCCTCTGATAGTCACATATTCCTGTTCTCGTATGTCGCGAGCTCGTAAATTCTCATGTCCAACCAACCTTCAATTTCCTTCTTAGTTGGATTCCAATGATACAACATTAGACATCTCTATGTAGATTCTAGTCCCAACAACGAACACATTTATTGGTTTGATTGGGCCTGACCCAAGTTTGGGGTTATTTAGCCAAACAAATCCTTGTACCATTGGCCCTTTCGGCAATAGCCCGTGGAGCACAAACTAAGGTCTCACCCAAAGCAGTATGGGGGGATGCTGGAACCATGTTTCTGCACCCTTGAGATGTCTGAGGGGTCAATTTAGGTCGATCGTGAATATCTTCACGTAGGTCACTTCGTGCACTTTCCTGACCTATGAGGCCTTTATGCCCTATTATACTCGACTTCATTCAGCCCCAACCATGGGTTGAAGAGCTTTGACACTGCGAAAGCAGCGATCTGCGCTATTTCCCCAAGTCACACCACAGATCTTACTTATCTTCTTATAACAGTTAGTTATCTTCGTGTAAATAGGTAATCTATATTATAATCACTTATTCAACACATTCATAAAAGTTCGCGCAACAAATAAACAGTAAACTTGCAATTCATACCCAATATACTTCAATCATAAAATAAGAAAAGATACACACAAATATTGTAAAACTTCTCTTTATTAATGCTTCAATCAATTACAGACTCAACCTGCCCTGTGCACTCAGCTGTAGGGGTCTGTGCACTTAGCTGCAGACTACTAGGCCTCTGCGCACTAAGCTACAGAGCCTTCTCCTACTCTATGACCAAAGACTTGACTTTACACTTAGACTCAATGCTTCATCATTAGATCTTCTATGGATGACTTTTGTCTTTACTTAGAGCCTCACTCTATTTATATAATCCCATGGTTCATAGATCATGGGTAGAACACTCAAGTTGACATTAGATTACGAAAGTAAGGGCAAACAACCCTATGACTTAATTACAACTTTGCGCTCTATGCCCACAAATCGTAGAGTCTTTACATTGAACTTAGTCAAAACTTGGACTTTAAACCCCAAAACTTGTCTTGGGGGGAATCCCATGCCCAACACTCAATATACCTTACTATCTTATGTGGAGCTTGAAAAAGATGAAATTCAACATTCAGAGGGACTCTAGGAATAATGACCAAGCCTTATGTCATCATGGGTTAATACAAATTCTTGTAGAAGCATAGTTGAAAATCAATGGTGGTAATTGGTAGAATTTCCTTGAGAGAAATCATTTTGTGGAAAGCGCAGAGGAAAAATAATTCAATAGAGTAAGGATAAGTCATGGGAGTGTTTCTAGAAACCCTAACCCTAAGCGTAATGTAGAGGAGAATGAAAATTTGGTTGTAAATGCTACATCAAAAATAGAGGTCCCAAATGTTGAGGATGCAGAGGATAAAATTCCACTTAGTGAATTCATGAAGCACGCAAAATATTCAAAAGGCATACCAAAGAAGAAGTCACAAAATCAAAAGAAAGAGAAGAATGAATTGGAAAAATTTAGAAGAAATCCAGCAAAGAAGAAAAACAAGTATAGCTGTTGGAAGAAAACAAAAACAATCTCAGAAATAGGGAAACAAGAGGGAAAATGTCTAGAAGATAGTAGAATATATGCATTCAGAGAGGAAGAGCATGAGACTAACAAGAATTATGATAAAAAATATCACTCAAAGTCTTCTTGAGATCAATAAAATTCATGAAGCAGAAGAAGAACCATCAAAGACCTCCACAAGGAAGACTCCATATCTAGACATATTCCAACAACAAGCCTATGATTATTTTGAGACATTAGAGAAAGAGACATAGTAGAAGGTAAATCCGCCTCTGGAGCAAGAATTTCATGATGATGCCTTACATGATGATACTCCTATTTCCGATCCACCTTAGCAAGAACTAAATATTCATTGTCTTAGAAAACAAGAGACCAATAAAACTTTGAAGAAAGAGTTTTATGAATTGGGAGTATTAAATAAGGAAATAAATGATGAGACTGAGGTGATAAAAGCTCAAAATTACACTATGCTACTTAGGATGTGTTAATGGTACAAGAAAAATTAAAAACTCAATGGAAACAATAGAATTCTCAAACAAAAGATCAAAGGGTTACAAAGTAAATTGTTAATGAGAAAACCAAGATGTTCATTGAGTGTAATGAGCTCAGAATGACACTATGCTACTCAAGATGTGTTATTGGTATAAGAAAAATAAAAAAACCAATAGAAACAATAGAATTCTCAGTCAAAAGATCAAAGGGTTACAAAGTAGATTTTTAATCAGATAACCAAGATGATCATTGAGTGTAACGAGCAAGGGAGTACAAACCAATATTGATGTTTTGTTCTAGGCATCAGAGGCAATCCTCTAGAATCAAACAACAGTCCAAATTTATAAATTTTGTGCATGATGACATGTAACACCTTCGACGTGGGGGAATGTTGATCCTCTTTATTATCCTCCTTTTGTCGGTCCATCTTCCCTTCTTCCACCCATTTTGTTATAGATTTTCACTTCATTCCATCTCTTTCATGGATTAAAATTCATTCAGGTCATGAAAATTGTATTGAAATGCTAGTCATCCATCATCATCTCAAAATAAATGTTTTCCCTTATGAAGTTGGTTTAATTATATTGTAGCTACCAAAATGTGTACTTTCTACATCTAACCTAAATTTTTGCAGCCAAATCCAAATTTCTATAGGTTCACATGTGCTAGAGAAAAGCCAAAGCAAATGAGCTTCCAAATGTCGCAGGATAAGCATATCTCATTGGTCAAACTTGTGGTCAATATGGCTATGGTGTGATAGACCTGAGTTAAATTTCCATATAAATAGGTAATATATGGACATTATAAAAGAAAGAATCAAACCAAGGTCATGGGACACATATTCCAAGTTGAATGAAGGGGAAAAGGTAACATTGGGATCCACTTGGGGTTAATTATTTATTGGCATTGGAAAGAGGAAAAAGGAAATAAATGAAAACTTAATTATTACAAGCCAGTAAGGACATGAGGAAAAAAATGCAAAATAAGTAGAGGAAATTGAAAGAAATTCCACCTCAACAATTGGGGAAGAGGAAGAGATAAGAAAAGGATAAAAGTAGTAAAAGAGTATGCATGCAAGGAAAAAAGAAGAAAAAAGAAAGGTAGAAGAAAAGAAAATTGGATGAGAACATTTTAGCATTCTTTTGGGAAAAAGAGAGGAAAAAGAGAGAGAAGGTACATCACTTGGACAAACAAGAGACATGCAAGGAAAGTAAGTAGCGTAAGAGGAATTTGAGTGGTAGTCAAGAACAAGGTTTGAACAACAACTAGAAAGGGAAGAAAAGAATAAAGAAAATGTAAGCTAGCAGGAGGAGTTTTGTACGTAACACTCTGCATGTTTGATTATCTTGCTGGGATTCAAATCCATGGTTCAGGAAATGTTTTGTTGGTCATTGTTGCTATCATTAGCATGGATATTTTCCTTGATTATGTTCTTGCCACTACAAGGCCCTCCAAAATTTTGGCTTAGATTCAAATTTTTGAGCCTAATTTGACCTTGCATGTTTTCTTTTAAGTAGTAATTGTCATCCCATGTATATTCTCTAAGTTTTCTAATCCCTCTTGGAAGAAAACTCAAGTGTCATATTTTGGCATGGGAAGCATTGCACATCAAAAAATTAGTGTTAGGGTCTATTTCAAGAGGAAAATTTGATGTTTATGGGTTCTATTTATCATATAGACATGTATTAGACCCATTCCGAAAGTTTCATGCATTGTCGTAGAAGTGTTGTCACTATCGTCGCAAAGTGTATTTTAAGTGTCACACTTGGAGGAGTATGTTATTTTGTAGCTGTAATAAGTGGGCCATGTTGTTTCTAAAGGATGATTTTTCTATGTTGTGTTGTTAATTGTTTTGAGTGTGTGATCATGTCCTAGTCCAACCTGTTAGAGTCGGTCTTGTCAGTCCTCCGTCAGAGATCAAAACACTTTCTGCATTTCATTTATAGGTGTCTCGCTCCATTCACTCAGCTGCATTTCGCTAGGGGCATGCCATAACCTAACGGGAGGATCTTGTCAACCATTACCCCTTACCCCTCATGTCTGGCACCTGTTGGCTTAGGTCTTTTCATCAATGTTTATTAAAGTCCATGACAGTCAATGTTTGATATTTTAATGGACAAGAGTCATTTTTAGTCATTAGGTCTAGGGATTAGTCAATTTGGTCTTCAACCATGTCCAATAAAGCCATGCAGGCCAGAGGGAGGCCCTTACAAAGTTGTGATTTAAATATTTTCATCGTCATGTTGACAAATTACAACTCTTCTTCAAAACTCTGTTTTGGAGAAAAGTCAAACAGTGTGTCATTTGTGATAATTTTCAAAAAAAATTCTGGTTGATCTCTTCAGGTGTAGTCATGGTTTCCTTGGCCAAATGCCATGTCAACAACCCCTGCAAAAAAGTGCCAAAAATTTCATCATTTTAGCGAAAAATTAAAAAGGGAAAATTGGAATACAGAGTTGAATTAAATCAGGGAAAAAGTGCCAAAACAAAACATTACCAAAGTGGGTTTTGAAGAAACAAAAATCAAAAGCATGACTCCAAGGTCTTTATATAGAATTTCCACAAGAAACAATGTCATTTTGCACACCAAGGTTAGAGGGAAGCATTTCAAAGTGAGTGTGAGAGCTAGCACGCGTTTTGAGTAAGGTTGGAGGTGTTTTTACAAGTGCGGCGCATAGGTAGAGGGGTGCGGTGCACAGAGGGAGCGTGGCACACTCGGCGCGACAAAACAATGTTAAAATAACATGGGTGGGTTGCACACAAATGGCGTGGTGCATTGGGTATGCTGTGCAGCGCACACCCATAAAGGCCCGATTTTGCTCCAAATTGCAACAAATTGCCTTTGAAGCCCTTGAAATTGCTAGGTAGGGTCGACATCTCGGTTGCTCATTCAATTTTGTGAATATGATGATGGTTTATGGCCGTTTATAGTTGCAGTAAAAAACTCTTAAACGCTACCACTTGAAGTCATCAAAACCATTGCTCTTAGGGTTGCAAATTTGTTGTGTTGATGCCAAGGTTCCTCCTCCCTTTCACCTTTCCCTTCTTTCCATCGTTCCCTTCCCCCCTATTCCATTTTTCCCATCTTTGCCTACCCTAAAACGTTACTAAACCCCTATTCCCTATCCCCTCCACTCATTTGTCAAATGTAAAACCCCAAAATCCTACCTTATAAAATCCCCAAACTCTCCTACATGTCCCTAAACAAAATTTCTCCCCATAATCCCTAATCCCATCATATTATTCCCCTTCCTAACAGTCCCTTTTGCATTGTTCCCCTTGGTGGCAGAATTCATAACAACACATAGTTTCATACATCATCAAAGGGCAGTCCAAGCACAGTCCATATACAGCAGTCATGGCATCTGAGCATTCATCGGAGTATGAAGTGGAATCCCAAAGTGATTCGTCCTCGAAAGAATAGGTTCCCCGGAGACATCATAAAAGTGGCAGACATGTTAGGGATGAACCAACCACCCTTACAGAATTGTAGGCCTGCCCTCTTGCTATGTCATGTTTCCAACATCTGTCATGTTTTGAGTTTTGTCAAAAGGTGGCTAGTGTTCGAGTTCATCATGAATTGGCCCATCTTTTTGTGCTTCACTTACGTGGAGATCACGCTATCTTAGCGGGTGTCACCTTCACACTGACACTTGAAACTATCTCATTAGCTACCGGCATACTGAATGTTGGAGAGCCATGGCACAAGAAATAGAAGGTTGATCGGCAGCATTATGAGCCATACATTAAGGCCAGTTTCTTGACGAAGCTCAAAAGAGTCTTTCCATTCTGATATCTGAAAGATGAATATGCTCCATTAATTAAGTTGATCATGAAATATTTCAGCTGTGAGGGGAGGTTCTCTCGTTTATATGCTTATCACATCAAGTTGCTCATGCATTTTACCGGGGTACGGATGATGAACATCCCATATTTCATTTGCAGGAACATAGAGAGGATGAACACCTTCATGCAACACAAAAACCCCTCAGCAGCAACTTAACAGTGTTTATCATTTTGCTCTTATTAATATTTTGGTGGTTCATCAGTTGGGATTACAGGGCATTGCTTGGGATGATTTCATCTCCCGTGACCTCTTCAACACTTCACAGGTATTATCAGAGGTTGAACATGAGATAGGTGGTCCTTCTCATCAGTATGAGTGCCATGAGACCGCTACTATGCCGGTATTCATCACATATCAGAGAGGCAGTAGACATTTGTTCGCAGCAGCAAAGCGAGTGTCATCTCCACACAGGGTGGAAGGGGCCTCACTTCCGACATCAGAAACATAGGTACAGGATAGGGGAAAGGAGCCCATGCATGACGAGGGGCCATCAGGTGAACGAGAGACTGACTTCATTCTTATTCATGATGATGATACAGATGTGGGGAGTGCCAAACTTAGAAGGACCATTCAGGAGCAGCAAACAGAGATCCAAGCCTTGTCTCTCAATTTGGAGAGGGCTAAGTGGATTATCAGGTACTTGAAGCAGAGGAATAAACAGCTCGAAGACTAGCAGGAGATCATGGAGCTGCAAAACATCTGCGAGAATCACCAATCTGCCCAACATAGGAGGATTGAGCTCACTCCATTAGAGCAACAGATTAACAATGACTGAGAGTCTTGGCTCGAGCGGATCAACATCCACCTTGAGAGACTACTGGAGAAGGCCGACAAGGTCAAAACATTATTGAGGCAGATGGTTTATCACTACACGGCATGGAACATGAGTTCAAAGGCTCGGATAAGGAATTTGAAGGCGAAATTGAGGAGAGCCATAAAAAAAAAAAAGAGGCAAAAAGAGAAAGATCAGCTCTGAATCTTGGTTGAAGCCTCTGTGGCCCAGCATAGCACTTCATAGAGAATCTCCATCCCAAATTTCAAAAACTTTGGGGCAATTTTGGTCATTTGACAAATTTTTTTGCACAAACAGGGTTTTTCTCCCTCTACGCTGCGCTGCTGGCGCGAAACTTATGATAGGGAGCTCCAAATCACGAAAGGTTTACATTTTTGGATTTAGCATGAAAAATCATGACCGCTAGTGCATGGAAAGGAAGTTTGGGCAAGTTTTGAGTCCCCAGGAGGTCAAAAACACTCAAAAAATGACCTCTTTGCCCCTATTTTGACACACAGGAAGCAATCTTGGGAGATTGATGTTTTGGAGGGGCAAATGAGCACCAAATTTAGAAATTCCACTTGGCTTGGAAAGTACATAGGTAGGGATTTCTAACAAGCACACTTGGGCACAATTTGGACTTCAGCAAGTACCTCAAAATCGCCTCCAAAGTGGTGCAACACATATAGTTTTGGGCACGACGCATAGAGACCCAAAGGCCAAAATCACTTCCACTCCACGACATTTTGATTCATGATTTTCTCCAAGTGGGCCTGCTCATTTACACTACATTTTTCTCGGCACCTAAGGCAAAGTTTAAAAAGTATTTTCTCTAAAGGTTGGCTTCTATCCAAGTGGCAAAGGAAGGCGAGCAGTCACCCAAACAGTTTGTCATTTTTGTAACGCTGCACCTGTCACTAATGGTTGGCTTTCCATTTCCAGTTTGTAATGATTTGAAAAACTCCCCAACTTTTGGTCGTTCCATTTCCCAATGGAAAAGTCTATTTATTGTATGTAAAACCATTTGCAAAGGGTTGGTTGTAATTTCTAGGAGACTGTGGGAGAGAAACTCAATTACTCATTGTATATTTTGACAGAGAATTGATGAAAGGCAGCGGCTCTGTTTCATGAGATCCATGTGGTTTGAGTGTAGCAAATGTATTCTCTTTCTGTTTCATATGTATTTCATTATGTTTCATAGTTCATTCATATTCATTTCTAGTGAAATTTTCTAAGTAATAAAAGGTACAATTCATGTTTATTGCTCTGCCTTTGGGAAAGTTTCACATTCTGTTTTCTTCTTCTGTTGAAAAGGATTCATGTATTTATGCCCTTTTCAGCCTCCTAAACAATTTTTCCATTTCGCATTATTTCAAATTTAATTGCTAGACTTTCCGCCTGTCTTGCCTCATGAAGTAATCTGTGCCTTTATGTTAAATTCTCTGCTCATGTTGTTCGTTGGTCCCATACATCCCAGAAACTCAGTCATTTATCAAAAATTGCCTCTTGTTTCCATATTTATTTACCTAGCCTAAAATCAATATTCATAGTAAGTCATCTCAGACCATATTGTTTATTTATTCACTGAGCGTGACACGAAGAGAGCCCTCTCCTATTCTGGTAGGGCTAGCTACCAAACTGAGCGTGGTTTGTGATTACCCTGGATTTTGCCTTCCTTCAGCCCAAGGCAGATTTAGGTGCTAACATAGTGGCGACTCCACTGGGGACGAAATTACACCCCTTACTTCTTGATAATTCTAAGCTTCCAGATGATAATTTTAGGATTCGATAGGCTGAGTGAGTTGGTCGTGTCCTTTTGATTTTTATTAATAGCACGCTGGCTTCTAGAACATATACCAGGGCTAATCCAGATCCAGATCCTCCGCACATCTACGAAAATCCCAATTTGATTCCAAGACTTCATCATCAAGAGAGCTCTATATCTCTTGTTTTCAAATCCCATTCATGTCCTAACATTTTTCAGTATCTTGAAGAGCTAGATTTTGATGAGCAGTTTGAAATATCATTGTTTGAGACCAAATTTGAAAGGGCGGTTGACTTTACTATCCCCCATCCACAGTTTCTTGTAGACATGGAAACTGAAAGGGCTAACTGGTCAATTGATAATTACATTGTGGCCCAGCTTCAAACTCCAATTGTTAACCCCCTACAAACTACACACACTTCTCCGACACCTCCAAGGCCGAACCCACCAAGAGTGATGGCTGCTCGTTTTAGACCTCTTGTGATGCCTCAAGTTTTAGATGATATGCCCACAGATTATCAAAGAAAAATCCCTTTTTTTTGATGGCACTCCTAACAACATTACTGCTCAGCAACATGTGGACAGAATGGCAGATTTCTGTGAACTTCACGAGATCGATGCAGAGAATGTGGCAATGAGACTCTTTGTACAGACATTTGCAGGTGAAGTGAGGAAATGGTTCAGAGGTTTGCCGGCTGCACGTATCGCTACGTTGGCTGACCTACAAAGACAATTTTTAGGCCGCTGGGAAGTGAAAAAGAATCCTCTCCAAATTCTGGCTGAATATGAGCAAATCAAACGAAACGCTAGTGAGTCGGTCCAAGACTACTGCATTAGATTCGATTCTGTTTATAATAAAATTCCTGATCATCTAAGGCCACCTGTGGGGCTAGCCATGGTGAAGTTTCTGGATGGTTTTGATGCTGACATGGCTTATCAATTAAGAGAGAGAGAACCAGCCACAATGGAAGACATCCAGAAGATCGCGGTCAGCGTTGAAGCAAATCTGCTGACCAAGAGGGCTAGAGCAGAGGTAGAAAATAAGGTCACCATAAAAGAAGAATCTTCCTCAGTAGATCAATTACTCTGGAAGGTAGAGCAGATGCTTGAAAGGGTGAAACTTGACAAACCTGAGCCACAAGTTAGAAATCCTAACTTTCGTGGCCAGCAACAGCCACAATATAGAATAAGGTAAACAGATCAGCGAGCCCAAGAGCAGACAGCACAACAGCCAGTACAACCACCCTTGTAGCAAAATTTTGTGCATGGACCGGAGTCAGATGAGGACGGGAATATAATAGGTGAAGAAAACCACTTCTTTACTCCTGATGATTTGCCTATTTATATTACCGAGGATGAGGAGTATGTAGAAAGTTCAACTATACACAAAGATATAGATTTCATTCTAGCAAATGACACCGTTTTGGAGGAAGAATCAGATGAGTACCGAAGAGGCTATATGAATGCTCTGTCTGCCCAGCAGCAGCGGTATTCACTTAGAAATAGAGACGTGCCGGTTAAACCAATTCAAAAGAGGAAGGATGTTGAGGCATCAAAGAATGATTCATCAGTTACACAAAGGAAAGGAAAGGAGGCGGTTGATCCGGATAGTAGAAAATCACCATCAGCAGAAAAATCAAATCAGCCAATTGCATCGAAAGAAAAGGAAAGGAAAGAAATCCCAGTCAAAGAGGTAGAAAAGATTCCCGCTTTTAATTTAGAGAATGAAATTTCTAAATTGAAGGTATCCATTCCCTTGACTGAAATAATGAGGAACAACAGTTATAGAAGCCAACTGTCTAAAATCTTGAATTTTGACCCAATGTCTGACATGGTGAATGTCTAAGATGATCAACTCGAAATGATTTTTGGGCTAGAATCGAATGGTGAGTCTCTTGATAATGATGTGCCACCTTTTTATATCAGTTTAAGATTGCATGATTTTGTGTTACATAATGCCATGTTCGATTCCGGAGCTTCTCACAATCTCATGCCCAAGGCTATCATGGATAAGCTGGGTCTGGACATCACCCGAAAATACCATGATCTCTATTCGTTTGATTCCAGTAGAGTAAGATGTATTGGGCTCATCAAAGACTTGGTGGTGAGTCTAGATCAAATCCTAATGAAGAATGTTTTGATGGATATTGTTGTAGCATATATTCCTCCCAGGTTTGGCATGCTTCTTTCCAGGTCTTGGGTAGCGAAATTGAAAGGGACACTACACCTCGATTTCTCCTATGCAACGATTCCGGTGTTTGGCCAAATGAGGACACTGTATCGGGAACAAAAAATGAAATACATGATTACAAGTAAGGAGAAACCAATAAATCATCCAATTAATTATGTACATACAGATTTAGAGTCTTTTGTTTTGTATTCTGATAGTTTCAATGATATCGAGAGTCAATTGGTAGAAGCAGATAATATTCCAGAAATAACAGAAAATTTCAGAGGAGTTTTAAAGAAAGAAGGACAAGAACAGCATAACACCATTGAGCGATCAGCTGAAAGTAATGGATAGCAAGCAGACAAAGCACAACAAACAGATTTTCAACACTTTCAAGAGGAGGAAGAAGGTTTGTGGACCATGGATTTCGATGGAGCAGTGGGAAATGATGGCACTGGAACTGAGATTTGGATACGCAGTCCTTTCTCCACCCCGAAAAATGTGCATAGTAACGTGCGGGTATGCTCTTACAAATTAGCTTTTGATTGTTCAAACAATGAAGCTGAGTATGAAGCTCTAATCGCTGGCCTAAAGATTTTAAGAAAGCTGAATGCTAAGAGGATTGCAGTATATGGAAACTCTGAATTGGTGATTAAGCAGGTCAGAAGCGAATATCAAACAAAGCATCCTCGGATGTGGGCTTACCGTAATGCAGTTCTAGACATCCTAAAATTATTTTCAGAATATACCTTGAAATGTGTGCACCGTATACAAAATAGCATTGCCGATGCTCTTGCTAAAGTAGCAAGTAGTTTGAAGATCCCAATGAACTCCAGTAATAAATTTGAAATCCATGTCAAGCATTGTTCGACCATCCTAGACAATCATAGATATTGGCAAGTTTTCCAAGATGGTAAGGAGATTGATGATTTTCTGCAAAACAAAGGTAAGTTTAAAGAAACCTCAATTGATGTAGAAAATGATGTTGGTAAAGATAATGGTAAAGATGATGTGCAGATCAATCAAATGGACATGTTGCAGCTAAAGAATAACATTATTCCTAAAGGCTTGATACCTTTATAAGAACTATTTGATCAAGATGATGTAGCCCGCAAACCAGCATTGCAGCCAACAGAGAAGGGTGTGGAAGAGGTCAATGTTGGAGCAGTTGCTAATCCTAAAATGGTAAAACTGTCTAAAGCATTGCCACGAAAGATAAAAGCCAATTATATCAGTTTGTTGTCTTCATTTGCCAATGTGTTTGGTTGGGACTATTCTGACTTAAAGACATATGATACCAATATAATTTAGCACACTATACCCATTAAGCCCAATCAGAAACCTTTAAGACAAAAGATGAGAAGGCTAAATCCAAAGCTGCTGCCATCAATTGAAAAGGAGATAAATAGGTTGTACAAATTAGGAATCATTGTTTCCATCAGATTTTCGGATTGGATCTCTAATTTGGTGCCCGTACGAAAGAAGACAGGTGAGATTCGCTTGTGCATTGATTTTAGAAATCTCAATAAAGTTTCGTTGAAAGATAACTATCCACTGCCCAAAATGGACCATATACTTCAGCGAGTAGTGGGAGCATCTCGTATGTCACTACTTGATGGTTATTCTGGATATAACCAAGTTTCTATCCATGAAAATGACCGAGACAAGACAGTGTTCACCACTCTGTGGGGAACTTTTCATTACGCTAAAATGCCTATCGGTTTGAAGAACGCGAGTGGCACATTTCAGCGTGCAATGGACTTGGCTTTCACAAATGAGAAGGATGTATTTTTGGTTGTGTACCTAGATGATCTGACGATGTTTTCCAAATCTGATGAAGAACACATGTACCATCTAAAAACTGTCTTTCAAAAGTGCAGAAAATATGGCCTGTCACTGAATCCAAAAAAGAGCTTGTTTGCCGTGGAGGAAGGCAAACTACTCGGGCACATTATCTCAAAAGATGGCATTCGTATTGATCCAGCATGTGTACAAGCGATTCAGCAAATCGATCTGCCCTGGAATAAGAAAGAGATTCAATCTTTCAATGGTAAAATGAATCTTCTATGCCGCTTTGTACCTAATCTTGCTAAACACCTAAGAGAGATTACAAACATGCTTAAGAAGGACAACCAAGTGAAATGGATGGAGGAGGCTGTAAAATCTTTCAATTTAGTCAAAATGGCTCTTTCTTCAGCTCCAGTCCTAGTCAGCCCAGACTACACTCAGGATTTTATATTGTTTTCATTCACTTCGGAGCATACTATGGCAGCTGTGTTATTGCAGAAAAGAGATGATCACGAAAGACCAATTGCTTTCTTTAGCCGAGCCATAAGAGATGCAGCCTTAAAATACAACATCATTGAGAAGCAAGCCCTTGCACCTATGAGAGCATTGAAATATTTTCAGGTATATATTCTGCATTCTTGTATTTTGGCTTATGTTCCTAACATTGTTGTCAAAGATGTTTTAGTACAGACAGATCCAGAAGGAAGACGAGGCAAGTGGATTGCAGCTTTGTTGGAATATGATGTGGAAATAAAGCCCACCAAGCTTGTTAAAGGACAGGGATTGGCAAAGTTAATGGCCGAATCAAACTTGCACGCCTTAGACATAAATCTGATCGCTGCTATGTCTGATGAGAATGAGGAAGGTTCATCAATTCAGGTATCTGAAATGTTTGCTCTTTCTCCGTGGTATTCAGATATCATATATGTGCTTAACAATTTGTCACCACCGCCCGGCATGACTAGAAACAAAGCTAGAACTCTCAAATTGAAGGATGCCAAGTTTTGCATTCTAAATTCTGCACTTTATTGGAAAGATCCCGGTGGCGTTCTGTTAAATTCCCTGGTGGAAAAAGAAGCAAAGAAGGTCATGGAGGATTTCGACGAGGGAGACTGTGGTGGTCACCTTTTTTGGAAATCGACAACAAATAAAGTCTTGAGAGCGGGATACTATTGGCCGACATTATTTGCTGATGTATATAAGGTGGTCAAGAGCTGTCATAAGTGTCAGATTTTCGAAGGAAGGCGGAAATTAAAGCCTTTACCACTTAAGCCCATTGAGGTGAGTGCTCCTTTCTAGCAATGGGGGTTGGATTTCATTGGTGAAATTCATCCCGCTTCTTTCGATCAACATATATGGATCCTCACAGCGACAGATTATTTCACGAAATGGATTGAAGCAATTCCCACTAGACAAGCTACAGATGCGGTAATTATTTCATTCCTTGAAAATAACATCTTGTCTCGCTTTGGTTGCTTGAATAAGTTAATCATTGATAACGCAACAGCTTTCAAATCAAAAAGGATGGTAGAGTTTTGTCATAAATATCACATCATTTTGTGCCATTCAACTGCCTATCACCTGCAAGGCAATGGATTGGTGGAGTCTTCTAATAAATCATTGGTCAACATCATTAAAAAGCTGTTGGAAATAAACAAGAAGAGTTGGCATAAAAGGTTGGTCAATGCACTTTGGGCAGATCGGGTCAGTCAGAAGAAATCCATAGGTACGTCCTCATTTGAGCTTGTTTATCGAGTTGATACAGTGTTTCCTACCTCTCTCGCAGCTTCGGTAGTCAAACTTCTTTAGGAGGCCGGAAGTGAAGATGATCCTATGCAGAGAAGGTTGAATCAAATGGTCCACTTGCAGCAGACCAGAGAAGAATTTTTCCAAAACACGTCCAAGTTGCAGGAGAAGATTAAGAAAATTTATGATAGAAAAACAAAGGCAGACAAATTTCAGTTGGATGATGTGGTGTTAAAGTGGGATGCAAGGAATGAGGAAAAGGGTAAGCATGGTAAGTTCGAGAATCTCTGGAAAGGTCTTGTTGGTACCATTCTAAGACCCTTTTTCCCTCCCAAAACATGACCATTTCCTACCCTTTTTTTCATCATCCATTCCTCAAATGCCTTGGAAATTAATTAATTTAATAGTTTTTAGTTGTTGAAATGCATATTAATTGATTTAGGGGTTTTTTGTTGATAAATTAGGATTTTAGGCCTAAATCACTACAGGAAGTCTCAACAACCTGTAAATGGCTTATTATGTGACATGTGGCATGGCAGCCAGGTCGGAGCGAAAGCCATGGGCGAAAAGAGGAATGTCCAAGCATGGACAAGCACCTATCCCGCATTGGAAACATTCCTCCTATATGCACGGTCAACGCTTAGTCAACTCTGGCATGTTGGCACAAAGGCAGCAACAGCACTCAGTTTTTGTCCATTTGATTTTTAAGTTGTTTCCTAGTTTTAATATGCACAATTCGATTAGGAACATCTCTGCGTTTTTACCAAAAGCAGCAACAGCCGCCTATGGATAAACATCCATTTTTCAAGGGATGTAATGCATGTAATTAAAAGAATGGATGGGGACCTATGTTCGTTTACATACACACTATCGTTTTGATATTACAGTTATGTTTTTCCATTGTCACTTCGGAACAGAGCTTTTGGTTTTCAATCTAATATCGCATACTTCGTTTTAATACTGTGATCGTGGTGTGATTATCTCGGTGTGCCAGAGACACGGACGGGCCCTGCGTGTGTGGTATACCGACATACATTTCATTTATGTTTACATTTCATTTATGGTTGCATCGTATTTACATTGTGGTTTTAATTTTGTTTTGCAATCAATCGTTTGAATGAAACTTGAATACGATTTATAGCTTCAAAGATTTGATTGTGTTGATGAATGCATTAATTAGATGTATGTACATGTGTGGAATAAACCCTCTCCTGGATTGTGAATTGCATCTCGTAAAGGATTCGATCCCGGGGCTGTGTATAAAACACTGATATGGATAATGGTTATGAATTTTCCTTTGCATGCCTTCATTAAATATTCATGATTGTTGAATGGCATTGAACAGGGGTTTCATGTTGGTGTCTCTGTAAGGGGACCGAGCCTTTCAAGATAGTCATATACAGCATATTGTGGATTGCATTTTAGCTGTTAATAGCATATGATTTAATGCTTAGTTAAGACTTTGACTGCTAGTTTAACAATATATTTAATCCCAGCACTGTACTTAGGAGTCATAGGTTTAAAGTAGATCCTTTATGCTTATATATTTTAGGCACACGCCTCTAAGTAAATGCACCCTGGTTGACAATTAATTTAGACCGATCTAGCACCCCTAGATAGGACACTACATTTTTGCGCCGTTGCCGGGGAGGCGTACTTAAAGGATTGAAAATTTAATAGAAAAAAAATCAACAAAAATTTAGTTAAAAATCATGCTCATTTATGCCTAGATTTAGAGACAATCAGGGTAGATTCAGAAGAACCCCCCACCCTTCAAAAACTAACCCATCATCATCAAGAGCAGACTCTGTAAAGAATTCAACACCAGCTGAGGAAAATTTCATTCAAGCCTTAGAGGATAAACAAAAATCAGGACAGAGACTTACACTCGTTGAAAGGCAAACCTTATACATACATAAATCTCAGAAGAGGGACTTTCCTAGGTCTGCCACACAAGGAGAAAGTAGTGCAGTGATTCAATACACTCCAGAGATTGAACACTCTCCAGAGACTGAACACTCTTATCTTAATCTCCTCTTTGAAGGAAGTGACTCTGATAAATCCACTAAGATGGCTGAGGAAGGAGATGGGTCAGCACCACATCAAAGACACAGAGATGAGGAAGAATCCACTTTTCCTTTTCCCATACAAGAACCCCAGGAAGATGATGAGATCAAAATGAAAAATATACCACCATCAGTGCTACCTAATTTCTATGGTATGGCTTCGGAAGATCCGGACTCATTCTTGTTCGAATTTGACATTGTATGTCGGACATATGGCTATATTGATGATGCCCATAGGCTCAGACTTTTTCCAGCCACACTAAAAGCATCAGCCTTGAGATGGTTCATGGGGCTTGGTGAACATACTATCACAGATTGGGATGGTATGAGAAAAGTATTTCTAAGGAAATATCAACCTTATTGCAGATCCAAAGACTCTAAATATGACATCTTTAGAATGACCCAACAAGAGGATGAAACCTTAGAGGAATACTTGGAACGGTTTATCTATAACTTACAAAAATCTAAACACCGAACTATGCCTCTTGAACTGACCCGCACAATATTCTTGAAAGGTATCAGAGAAGAATATATGGATGACCTCAATCTAATGGGTAAGGGTGACATCTCTGTTTTACCCTTTGAAGAAATCGCTGATCTATGCGAGAAGTATTCAAGGAGTAAAGCTAAGATGGGAAAAAGAACCTTATCATCCAAGGCCACTAAGTCCAATTCAACAAGTGTCACAAGGGCTGAGATAGGCAATCTGTTAGAAGAATTCAAGACAGATTTATTAAGCACAATAGGGAATCAAATTAACTCTTTAAAATCCAAAAAGAAACAAGAAACTGAGGACCAGGTAATGTCCATTTTCTGCCCCAAGTGCCGGAAGAAACATGCATTAAAAGACTTTCCACTAGATAGCATCCAAGTTTGTGCTTTCTGTACTGAACATCATGACATATTTAATTTTCCTAAGGTTAAGGTTTTGCAGAACTATAACATGGCAGCCAATGCAGAGATGGAACACATGTATTACATGGGCGCAAAAAGACCATGGCAGCCAAGGCCAGCACCCCAAGGTATGTTCCCAAATCAAAACTTGCAATTTCCTATGAATGATCAGATGTATGTGCAGAATTCATGGAATGTACCAATGCCATGGCAGCCCCAAAACAACCCACAGCAACAATGGAGACCATCTCAGCAATATTCTCAACCTTATCCTACATATCCTCAGTCATATCCATCGTATCAACAACCATACCAACAATACTCACATCCTCAACCATATCAGCAGTACCCTCAGAAGGCTGTTTATCCACCTCAGCCTACTCAACAGGCACTGCCTGCTCCTCCACCAATAAATCCACCACAACTCCAATTTCCAGCTAACTCACAACCTTCCAGACCCACGCAAATTCCTGCTCAAACTGTCCCAAATCTGAATAACAGAGCAGAGAGGCCAGCCTACAATATAGAAGAAGGAACTTCATATTCCACCTTACCTTTACAGAGCATAAACTTGAGGTCTGGCAAGGTACTCCAGAAAGATTCTCCAATAACAGATAGGCGAGAAGAAAATATAGAAAACGAAAAAGAGATACCCAATCAGAAGAAATCAAACAATGATATCAGTGATAAGCAAATGCAACAATTGAACCCACCTTTTCCAGACTGATTGGTCCACATCCAACCTCCATTGTCCATACCAATTTGATGTCTTAGATGAGCTTAAAAATGTCTACATAAAAATTCCATTACTGCAAGCTATAAAAGACATTCCTATCTACACCAAAGCCATCAAAGACATGTGCCTCAAGAAGCCTGCTAGAAGAAGGATTGATCCTCAAACTATTCATGTCATAGGACATTTAGCAGGACTTATGACCAATACCATTTCCATAGAGAATTATGTTGATCCTGGCATTCCCAAAGTAACCACCATCATTAACAACATACAAATTCCAAACACTTTGATAGATCTTGGAGCCGCAATTAATGTCATGACTCTAGAGACCATGAGAACACTTCAGCTTACCAATATGCAACATACAACAATTGTTCTTGAACTAGCTGATAGGTCTAAAGTGATTCCTGAAGGGATTTTGGAAGACATAATTGTCTCACTGGACTCTTGGGAGTATCCGGTGGAATTTTTAGTCCTCCAACCCAAATCTAATTTAGGAGGACACCCTATCATTCTTGGTAGGCCATGGTTAGCAACTGCTGATGCATTTATAGGATGTCGTTCTGGCAACATGATCATTTCGAGAGGGACTGAGAGAAAACAACTTACCCTCTACCCCTCGGCACAATCACCAGCAGTTACACATAATTTGTGGCTTGATGACAAATTTAGTGACAAAAATGAAGTACAACCCCTTTTCAGCATTGACCAAATCTATAATTTTCAAGAACATGACAATAATGATTTGGTAGAACTATTTCTTGCTCAACCAGATATCTCTGAAAATTTGAGACATGACCAATACCACGCCACAGATATACTTTTAGCTCAAAATTTTCAGGAGACATGCACCATCCACTCTTTACAAACCACTTTTCATGACATTTTTCCAGTTCAATCCATCACCAACACTCAGAGTAAGGTTATAGAGATCAGTCCAGGGAAAACTTTGAACATAGGCAATCATTTGGACTCATCTCAACAAGAAAGATTAATCCAACTCTTGAGAAAATACCAGAAAGCCTTTGCTTGGGATTATACAGACATGCATGGCATTCATCCTGATACGTGCACTCATCATATTTACACAGACAATACTATTAAACCAGTGAGGCAGCCACAAAGAAGGATGAACCCCATACTTCAAGATGTTGTCAGAGAAGAGTTACAAAAACTATTGAGAGTCAATTTTATATATCCTATTTTTGACAGTCAATGGGTATCCCCATTGGCTGTGGTTCCCAAGAAAAATGGTAAGTGGCATATTTGTGTCGATTACCGACAACTAAACAAAGCCACGCTTAAAGACTATTTTCCACTGCCATTTATCGACCAAGTCTTAGACACCCTCGCTGGCAAATCATCATTCTCTTTTCTGGATGGTTTCAGTGGATACAACCAGATAAGGATAGCCCCAGAAGACCAGGACAAAACCACCTTCACCTGTCCTTGGGGAACCTATGCTTACAATGTTTTGCCGTTTGGACTTTGCAATGTTCCAACTACATTTCAGCGAGCTATACTAGCTATTTTCGTTGATTTAATTCATGATTGTGTTGAAGTGTATATGGACGATTTTTCAGTATACGGCAATTCATTTGACCATGCATTAGAAAACCTTGAGAGAGTTTTAAAAAGATGTATTGAATCTAACCTGTCCCTCAGCAATGAGAAATGTTTTATGATGTTGAACGAAGGAATCGTGTTAGGCCATTATATTTCCTCTCAAGGAATTACAGTTGACCCAGCAAAGATCCAGATCATTGTCGATTTACCCATACCGCAGAATCAGAGAGAGGTAAGAAGCTTCCTTGGATACGCAAGCTATTATAGGAGATTCATTGAACATTTTAGTAAGATAGCCTTACCTCTGTTTAAACTTTTGTCCAAAGATGTACTTTTTAGTTGGAATGAAAATTGCCAACATGCATTTGAATTACTCAAACATAAATTATCAACTGCACCAATCTTGAGAGGGCCTAATTGGAGCTTGCCATTTCATATTTTTACAGATGCATCTGACACTGCAGTAGGTGCATCATTAGGCCAGAAAGAAGAATCTTGCACTTATGCTATTTACTTCATTAGCAAAAATCTAACACCTGCGGAGTTAAACTACACGGTCACAGAGAAGGAAACACTTGCTATCATATATGCTGTGAACAAATTTCGCCATTACATTACTGGTTATGAAGTCTTTGTGCATACTGACCATTCTGCCATAAAACATTTAATGAACAAACCAATAACCAGTGGCAGAGTTACCAGATGGTTGCTATTGTTACAGGAATTCAACATCACCGTGTTAGATAGACCAGGTAAAGAAAACCAGGTGGCAGATTTCCTCTCTCGATTGCAAAACCAAGGTGAGGTTGTTCCCGTTGAAGACTCTTTTCCCGATGAACATTTATTTGCCATTTCTATAATTAATCCTTGGTATGTTGATTTGGCTAATTACTTGTCTACAGGAAGGACCCCTCCACACTTTACCTCAAAGGAAAAGAAAAGACTAGTTA
Source organism: Pinus taeda (assembly GCA_000404065.3). Classification (NCBI taxonomy): domain Eukaryota; kingdom Viridiplantae; phylum Streptophyta; class Pinopsida; order Pinales; family Pinaceae; genus Pinus; species Pinus taeda. The sequence goes on along the minus strand of APFE030556222.1, from coordinate 27,639 downwards.
AACAAAGTGCTAGATATTCATGGCTCAATGGCGATTTATTTTACACTGGTTATGACATGATCATCCGCAGATGTGTAAGAAATGATGAGGTACTTGATATTTTAAAATCTTGCCATGATGAGCCGTGTGGTGGGCATTTTGCAGCGAAGCGGACAGCATTCAAAGTTCTAACTCTTGGATACTACTGGCCATCCATTTTCAAGGATGCCAAAAAGTATGTAAGAGTTGCGACATTTGCCAAAGAATAGGCAGGCCAATAGCTAGCGATGAGATGCCCCTTCAGCCCCAAGTTCACCTAGAGCTATTTGACAAATGGGCCCTGGACTTCATAGGACCTATCAACCCATCTTCCAATGGTAAGAAGTACATATTAGTATGTACTGATTATGTTACAAAGTGGGCTAAGGCAAAAGCACTGGTAAGAGCCACTGAACACACAGCTGTCAATTTCTTGTTTGAAGAAATTTTTGTTAGATACGAAGTACCCAGAGAGATAGTAACTGATCAAGGTACCCAATTCACCTCCAAGTTAGTCAAGGACATTACAGACAAATATAAGATCAAGCATAGGAAAAGCACACCCTATCATCCACAGGCCAATGGGCAGGTGGAATCTACAAAAAAAACTTTGGAGGGAATCATTACTAAAACTGTTGCCATGAACAGGAAGAATTGGGAGGAAAAAATCAAGGATGCACTCTGGGCTTACAGAATCACCTGGAAGGATACTACGGGATTTACACCATATCAATTGGTGTACGGTA
>APFE030556222.1:0-26865 GCA_000404065.3 Pinus taeda | reverse complement strand
CGCAGAATCAGAGAGAGGTAAGAAGTTTCCTTGGATACGCAAGCTATTATAGGAGATTCATTGAACATTTTAGTAGGATAGCCTTACCTCTATTTAAACTTCTGTCCAAAGATGTACTTTTTAGTTGGAATGAAAATTGCCAACATGCATTTGAATTACTCAAACAGAAATTATTAACTGCACCAATCTTGAGAGGGCCTAATTGGAGCTTGCCATTTCATATTTTTACAGATGCATCTGACACTGCAGTAGGTGCATCGTTAGGCCAGAAAGAAGAATCTTACACTTATGCTATTTACTTCATTAGCAAAAATCTAACACCTACAGAGTTAAACTACACGGTCACAGAGAAGGAAACACTTGCTTATCATAAGCTGTGAACAAATTTCGCCATTACATTACTGGTTATGAAGTCTTTGTGCATACTGACCATTCTTCCATAAAACATTTAATGAACAAACCAATAACCAGTGACAGAGTTACCAGATGGTTGCTATTGTTACAAGAATTCAACATCATTGTGTTAGATAGACCAGGTAAAGAAAACTAGGTGGCAGATTTCCTCTTTAGATTGCAAAACCAAGGTGAGGTTGTTCTCGTTGAAGACTCTTTTCCCGATGAACATTTATTTGCCATTTCTATAATCAATCCTTGGTATGCTAATTTAGCTAATTACTTGTCTACAGGAAGGACCCCTCCACACTTTACCACAAAGGAAAATAAAAGACTAGTTAAACAAAGTGCTAGATATTCATGGCTCAATGGCGATCTATTTTACACTGGCTATGACATGATCATCTGCAGATGTGTAAGAAATGATGAGGTACTTGATATTTTAAAATCTTGCCATGATGAACCGTGTGGTGGGCATTTTGCAGCGAAGCGGACAACATTCAAAGTTCTAACTCTTGGATACTACTGGCCATCCATTTTCAAGGATGCCAAAAAGTATGTAAAGAGTTGCGACATTTGCCAAAGAATGGGCAGACCAACAGCTAGCGATGAGATGCCCCTTCAGCCCCAAGTTCACCTAGAGCCATTTGACAAATGGGCTCTAGACTTCATAGGACCTATCAACCCATCCTCCAATGGTAAGAAGTACATATTAGTATGTACTGATTATGTTACAAAGTGGGTTGAGGCACAAGCACTGGTAAGAGCCACTGAACACATAGTTGTCAATTTCCTGTTTGAAGAGATTTTTGTTAGATACGAAGTACCCAGAGAGATAGTAACTGATCAAGGTACCCAATTCACCTCCAAGTTAGTCAAGGACATTACAGACAAATATAAGATCAAGCATAGGAAAAGCACACCCTATCATCCACAGGCCAATGCGCAGGTGGAATCTACAAACAAAACTTTGGAGGGAATCATTACTAAAATTGTTGCCATGAACAGGAAGAATTGGGAGGAAAAACTCAAGGATGCACTCTGGGCTTACAGAATCACCTGGAAGGATACTACGGGCTTTACACCATATCAATTGGTGTACGGTAAGGAGGTAATGCTTCCTATTGAGTTTCAGATTCACACTTTTAAACTAGCTGCTGATTTACAAATTGACTTGGATGAGGCACAAAAAGAAAGAATCCAGCAGCTTAACCAGCTGGATGAAATGAGGCAGCAAGCAGAGGAGACCACCATCCTCATGCAAAAACAAAGGAAGCAGTGGCATGATGCTCATATAAAGAAGAAACAATTTAAGGAAGGTGACTGGGCTCTACTTTTTGATTCTAAGTTTAGAGACCACAAAGCCAAGTTCACCACCCACTGGATGGGCCCTTATGAAATTGTCCAGGTTTATGACAATGGATCTGTAAAACTCACAACTATTGATGGGGAAGGCCATTCATTTACTGTAAATGGGCATCGCTTGCAACTTTACACCAAGCCCATCAGCAAGGAAGATTTTCTACACACAGTTTCTCAACAAAGTGAGGTTGAGATACTACAGCCCTCAGCTGCAGTCTCCCTACCTTAGTATTTTCTTTCAATTTTTGGAAAAAAAAAAAAACATAAAAAAAAAAAAATTAAAATAAATAAATGGGTTAGATGTGAAAACCAGATTCTGGCACAATCTAACCTCGAATTCCTACTTGAAAACCAATTCGTTGGCGAGTAAGAATTCTTTTCTTTTATCATTGTTTCATGTTTTCGGCTGAATGTTGACTTGAGGACAAGTCAAAATTTTTGTGGGGGAGAGGAGCATCAGTATTCTTATTTTTTTATCTCTCCACTGTAAATTTTTTAATTTTCCTCCACCATTTCAGTGAATAAGCTGTCTTGTCATTATTTTCTATCAGAGGGACCTGGTTGTAAATATCATGCAGGGGGACCTGTTCTATCCAAAGAGACCATGCTACTAGCACCAACAGAATATTAGCAGTAAGGGACCTGTTTAGATATATCAAAGGGACCTGTTAGGAGATTGATACTTCAAAAGAAAAGTCATTTCAATACATCTTCAGCAAGTTTCTACAACAGCAGGATCAGGACTTCATCAGGACTTCATCAATCAAGCAACCAAGCTCAGCAGCACCTGCATGCATACAAAGAATTGCATAAACATCTTCAGCACTGCAGAGGGACCTGTTACACAGCAAAGAAATCAAACAACAGTCAAAGTTAGCTCTACTCAGATGTCAATGCCACAGCAGTCAAATAGTGTAATGTATTCCTTGTTTTTAACACTTAATTTCCTAGATTAATTTTTATGTTATTTTAATAGCTATGACTGTTAGTAATTAGTTCCAAAGGCATATTTCCATTCTCTCTTATTTCCCTAAATTATTCCCTACCCCAATCTACTCCCTACTCTAAAATTCATACACCCCTAACTCCAATACTCCCTAAACATCCCATATCCACAACCATTACTGCCATATCCATTTCTGAAATTTACACCTTCCCTTAGAAGAATACCAACAGGACACGTGGCTATTATTTTTGAAAAATTTTATTAATAGAATACCCTTTTTGAAAAAAATTCAAATAAATAAAAAATTAAAAAAAAAAACAAAACAAAAGGGTCATTATACCAAAGCAAAGGACAGCCGGCCTATTCATTTGGTTGCATGGGCCGAGTGATGATTCACCACCCGACGTACACACACCTCTCGGTGCTCCTATCACAACGTTCATACAAGTAATACTATCATCATTGCTCTGTTTTGAAATTAAATGCAGTCTGAATCGAGCTCATTACAAGAAAAAAAAACAGTGGTCGTTTTTATTTACTCCTAGGATTATATACAGTGGTATCAAATTCCAACTACATACGCTGGTGCATAAGCTTCCAAAGGCATAAGCTCCCATAAAAAGGATGGAGGACAGAGTTTCGAATCTCGTCGAGCTCCATACCAAACCGACCCAACAACACAGTGGGCATTAAAGGAGCGATTATCTCAGGTAACAACTCAAACCTCCTTGTTAAAATTCGCAAGATAGGAAGCTCGACCCTCTACCAAGATGACAAGCAGGGTCAAGCCAAAGATATTTGACAGCTCTCAGTACCACGAGGACTGTATTTCAATCCCTAGGGACATACAGTGGTTACCATTCCTAGAAAAATTCAAAGGAAGCAACGAAGAAGTTGCCAAACAATTTGCATTCACGTTCAATGGGGAGAAGGCCTTGATAGGCACTTTCTCATTTAGAGTCTCATAGGACACCATTGCCCAAGCAACAGGGGTTAGTCCAGAGGGGGAAAAATACTTCAAGACCAAGCAGTTTAAAGAAAAATCATGGACCCAATTTATGTCCAGGTCACGAGTCTCAGCAAAAAATTGGAAGAAGGGTGTCCCACGAAGTTGGCTCGTGCATCCTTGGGACGAGATGGTTTACATCCTCCAGAAGTTCGTGACTTGTGAAGGCCGCTATAGCATCATCTATTTGTATCACATAAAATTATTGTTGCACATAAAGAAACAATGCATTATTAGCTTGCCATACTTCTTGCTACAAAGCCTAACCAAAATGTCTAAAACTATTCAGAAGCAGAAAGGGAATGAGGATAAAAGTTTATACCATTTTGGTTTAATTAAAATCCTTATTGAAGACGAAATGCAAAGACAAGGAAAGACATGGAAGGAATTCCTCACTGCCAACTAGATTAGGGACGAGGAAGACAAAGAAAAATCACCAGAGGACTCAGGGTTTATGAGAGATATTGATGAGGAGATTCCGGCCTCATCCAGAGCTAACAAGGTACCTGTGAGCAGTGTAAGAACCAGATAGATGAGGAAAGAAGATGCAAAAAGAGCAGAACAAGACAAGGTGTTCACCACCTACTCAAGAAGGACGAGGAGGGCATCGAAAGTCCAGCTACAAGAAGAGTCTAATGTGCCTATACAGATGGACATTCGAAGTAGTGATCATTCACCACCAGAGCCAGAAGCCAATGTGAATATTGAAAGCCACTCACCCCCGAGAGCTGATATAGAAGTCAAGAGCAATAACAAGCAAGAGAGAGGGTCTCCACCTCCCAGTAAGAAACAAAAGAAACTAGAGCGGCAAATCAAAAAACTAAAAGAGGAGCTCATGGAAGCCAATATGTTAGAGAAAGTCATTAAAAAGGAAAATCAAATGCTTCGTACACAGAGCAAGGAAAGTCAAATGAAAAACAACAAGTTGAAAGAGCGGGTTAGTGAGCTGGAAGTGGAGCAGACCGACATTTGCAAGTGGGCCACCAAGTGGTACAGCCAAAAGAAGACCCTAAAGGAAAAGTACAGGAGGCTGAAACAAGAGCTCCACGACCAAAAAGATGCCCAGGTAAAGAAGAACGTTGACACACTACTCAAGGCAGTAGAGGTACAAGCAGGAACTGAGTTTAAAGGAAGCACATCAGGGTTGGCATGAGGACATGCCAAGTCATTAAGTCGGGGAGAGATGTTGGTACCATTCTAAGACCCTTTTTCCCTCCCAAAACATGACCATTTCCTACCCTTTTTCTCATCATCCATTCCTCAAATGCCTTGGAAATTAATTAATTTAATAGTTTTTAGTTGTTGAAATGCATATTAATTGATTTAGGGGTTTTATGTTGATAAATTAGGATTTTAGGCCTAAATCACTACAGGAAGTCTCAACAACCTATAAATGGCTTATTATGTGACATGTGGCATGGCAGCTAGGTCGGAGCGAAAGGCATGGGCGAAAAGAGGAATGTCCAAGCATGGACAAGCACCTATCCCGCATTGGAAACATTCCTCCTATATGCACGGTCAACGCTTAGTCAACTCTGGCATGTTGGCACAAAGGCAGCAACAGCACTCAGTTTTTGTCCATTTGATTTTTAAGTTGTTTCCTAGTTTTAATATGCACAAGTCGATTAGGAACATCTCTGCGTTTTTACCAAAAGCAGCAACAACCGCCTATGGATAAACATCCACTTTTCAAGGGATGTAATGCATGTAATTAAAAGACCGGACCGGGACCTATGTTCATTTACATACACACTATCGTTTTGATATTACAGTTACGTTTTTCCATTGTCACTTCAGAACAGAGCCTTTGGTTTTTAATCTAATATCACATACTTCGTTTTAATACTGTGATCGTGGTGTGATTATCTCGGTGTGCCAGAGACGCGGACGGGCCCTGCGTGTGTGGTATACCGACATACATTTCATTTATGTTTACATTTCATTTATGGTTGCATCGTATTTACATTGTGGTTTTAATTTTGTTTTGTAATCAATCGTTTGAATGAAACTTGAATACGATTTATAGCTTTAGAGATTTGATTGTGTTGATGAATGCGTTAATTAGATGTCTGTACATGTGTTGAATAAACCCTCTCCTGGATTGTGAATTGCATCCCGTAAAGGATTCGATCCCGGGGTTGTGTATAAAACACTGATACGGATAATGGTTATGAATTTTCCTTTGCATGCCTTCATTAAATATTCATGATTGTTGAATGACATTGAACAGGGGTTTCATGTTGGTGTCTCTGTAAGGGGACCGAGCCTTTCAAGATAGTCATATACAGCATATTGTGGATTGCATTTTAGCTGTTAATAACATATGATTTAATGCTTAGTTAAGACTTTGACTGCTAGTTTAACAATAGATTTAATCCCAGCACTGTACTTAGGAGTCATAGGTTTAAAGTAGATCCTTTATGCTTATATATTTTAGGCACACGCCTCTAAGTAAACGCACCCTGGTTGACAATTAATTTAGACCGATCTAGCACCCCTAGATAGGACACTACAGGTCCCTTCAAGATTGCAGCATATCGGGGTCAGAATGCCCTTCTTCTGAAGGAAATGAATGGGGAAGATTGTCCAGGAGGACCGATCAATTGTTGATTGCTCAAGCGGTACCATTTCTGAGTTGTTGACACTGCTTCCACTGTCACTATAAATACCATCTTATTTCAGTTTGGTTAGAGTTTTTCAAGTTAGTCTTCAAGTCATTTCAATATCAAATTTGAGTCAATTTTCCGGTCATTTTAGTTTCATAAATGAGTCAGAGTCTTGTGTTGTTTGTCGAAATAATGACTCCATAGCCCAATGGACGAAGACACTGTCTAGCTCTTCCAGAGATCTGTTGTTCTTGGCACCTCCAAGGAGCTACCATCCCCCATTGGAGCCAATGTTAGAGTCAGTCTTGTCAGTCCTCCGTCAGAGATCAAAACTCTTTCTGCATTTCATTTCTAGGTGTGTAGCTCCATTCACTCAGCTGCATTTCGCTAGGGGCATGCCATAATCTGATGGGAGGATCTTGTCATTCATTACCCCTTACCCCTCATGTCTAGCACCTGCTGGCTTAGGTCTTTTCATCAATGTTTATTAAAGTCCATGACAGTCAATTTTTGATATTTTAATGGACAAGAGTCATTTTCAGTCATTAGGTCTAGGGATTAGTCAATTTGGTCTTCAACCATGTCCAATAAAGCCATGCAGGCTAGAGGGAGGCCCTTACAAAGTTGTGATTTAAAGATTTTCATCGTCATGTTGACAGATTACGATTGTTCTTCAAAACTCTGTTTTGAAAAAAAGTCAAATAGGGTGTCATTTGTAATAATTTTCAAAAAAGTTTTCGGTTGATCTCTTCAGGTGCAGTCATGGTTTCCTTGTACAAATGCCATGTCAACAACCCCTCCAAAAAAGTGCCAAAAATTTCATCATTTTAGGTAAAAATTCAAAAGGGAAAAGTGAAATAGAGAGTTGAATTAAATCAGGGAAAAAGTGCCAAAAAAACCATTACCAAAGTGGGTTTTGAAGAAACAAAAATCAAAACCATGACTGCAAGGTCTTTATATAGAATTTCCACAAGAAACAATGTCATTTTACACACCAAGGTTAGAGAGAAGCATTTCAAAGTGAGTGTGAGAGCTAGCACATGTTTTGAGTAAGGTTGGAGGTGTTTTGATAGGCGCAGCACACACAAATGGCGCGGCACATTGGGTATGCTGTGCGGCGCACACCCATAAAGCCCCGGTTTTGCTCCAAATTGTAGCAAATTGCCTTTGAAACCCTTGAAATTGCCAGGTTGGGTTGACATCTCGGTTGCTCATCCAATTTTGTGAATATGATGATGCTTTATGTTTGTTTATAGTTGCAATAAAAAACTCTTAAACCCTACCACTTGAAGTCATCAAAACCGTTGCTCTTAGGGTTGCAAATTTGTTGTGTTGATGCCAAGTTTCCTCCTCCCTTTCACCTTTCCCTTCTTTCCATCGTTCCCTTCCCCCTTATTCCATTTTTCTCATCTTTCCCTACCCTAAAACATTACTAAAGCCCTATTCCCTATCCCCTCCACTCATTTGTCAAATGTAAAACCCCAAAATCCTACCTTATAAAATCCCCAAACCCTCCTACATGTCCCTAAACAAAATTTCTCCCCATAATCCCTAGTCCCATCATATTATTCCCCTTCCTAACAATCCCATTTGCATTGTTCCCCTTGGTGGCAGAATTCATAACAACACATAGTTTCATACATCATCAAAGGGCAGTCTAAGCACAGTCCATATACAACAGTCATGGCATCTGAGCATTCATCGAAGTATGAAGTGGAAACCCAAATTGATTCGTTCTCAGAAGAATAGGCTCCCTGGAGACATCATAAAAGTGGCAGACATGTTAGGGATGAACCAACCACCCTTACAGAATTGTAGGCCTACCCTCTTGCTATGTCATGTTTCCAGCATCTCTCATGTTTTGAGTTTTGTCAAAAGGTGGCTAGTGTTTAAGTTCATCATGAGTTGGCCCATCTTTTTGTGCTTCACTTACATGGAGATCACGCTATCTTAGCCATTGTCACCTTCACACTGACACCTGAAACTGTCTCATTAGCAACCGGCATACCGAATGTTGGAGAACCATGGCACAAGAAACAGAAGGTTCATCGGCAGCATTATGAGCCATACATTAAGGCCAGTTTCTTGAGGCAGCTCAAAAGAGTCTTTCCATTCCGATATCTGAAAGATGAATATGCTCCACAAACTATGTTTTTCCTCTTCCTCTTCATGTAGAAACAACTTCAACTCAACATTCTCTATTTGAAGGTTCTGTTTGTTGTGCTTCAATTCTTCCAGCGCCTCTTCCATGGCTTACAACTGAAGCTGCAATTGCTTCCTCTGTCTCTTTTCGTAGTGTTTCATACATTATTTCCACCCTTTTGGAAATTTTGAGCATGGTCTCATACATCACTTTTTCATCCTCTGACATTGCACATTCCATTGTTTACACTTTCAATTCACATCGATGCAAAGACTGCTCCAATACCACTTGATTTGGGTCTGAGTGTGACAAAGGACCCTTCCAAGACCTTTTACTTTGTTGATGTGTTAAATTGCATTTTAAAAGAACATAAATGAATACATCTGCATGCTATAAAGAAGAGGAACATGACATTCATCGACACATGAAAACATAAGCCATTGATAACGGAGTTCGTCAAGGAAGGAGTACATCTCTGGGCCCCGATGTCAAGATTGTGTAAGCCACTGCATTAAAAATTAATTAAAAAAGACCTCGATCCGCATGCACACTAATGAAATGAAGGTTTATATAACTTTTTCGGGTGGAAATATCAATGAAGTCAGTTAGGCATATTGGTATGAATGTTGAATTTGGTGGAGGAGGTTGGGTGGTCAAACAACGCCTCCTCCATGTTTAAACTTTTCTTGTTTTAAAAATGACAACAATTTGTTTTGGTGGGTCAGTTCCACATTGGGTGGCCTGCCCCCATAACCTCTGCAGCACATGGAACATACTACACTATTTTTTTGGAATGGCCATTGGTATAAGCTTTAATGGAGGGTTCTGAGTGGAGTGGTTCATCGTACTATACTCATGGGACCAGCCATATGGGTTGGGCAGGTTCAAATCTCGCCGGCACCCTTACCAAATTTTTTGGCAACAAACGTTTAGGTTCTGTTTTAGTTGGGTGATGGTTCCACCAAGGGTGGCGGGTCTACCGAGGGTGGCCCACACCGCATTATTAATATGGTATGGTGGTTGTGGACACCGGCGGGGTCATGGCCACCGAGCTATTTTTTACCTAAAATATTTTATGGTGCTTGGTTGGAGGGTCGGCGGGGGTCATGTCCCGTTGACCCAAATTTTAATATTAAAATCTTTTAATGCGATTGGGAAGGGAGGTGGCGAGGGTCATGTCCCGCCACCTCATAATATTTTTTTTTTCGAATTTTATTAAATAGGCCATTTTTTTAATATTTCCTAACATAAGGGTTATTAGACAAATTAAAGAAGCAACAATTTCACCTGCTTTTAGGAGCTACGTTTCATGGCCTAGAGCAGGTCAAATTGTAGGACACTTAAACCTGGCCCACAGTCCAACTTTGACCAAAAATTTGACTGGCTCGTTCTCCCTCATATGATCTCGGATTGACGAACCATTCACAATGTTGCAATCAGGATGAAAATATCTATGCTTTAGTCTTGGTTTGAAATCATTCCAATTACTTTGATTTTCGAGCTTCCATTAGCCCTCTTTGTCCTGTGTGTTTCCTTGGAGCCACCTAGATCACTCCTCCCAATGCCTTCTTTCTTCCTCTTCCTTCCTTCCTTATAACATCCCCAAGAGAAGCGGGGGACTGAATTTCAGGCTAATCCAATTGACTTTGGGCCTTTGGATGGATTTCTTGTACATGGGTGTCTTGTTCCGTGCTACTCTCATCCTTTGAGGAGAGTGGTACCTTCTGATCTTCAAACTGTATGGCAATGTATTCCATCTCCTTAGGCAATCTTACATGTTGTCATCCCCTAATAATCTAAACATGTCTTCAAAATGTGTAATTTCTTGCTCTTGGGCAGCAAGATACTTGGGTGCAAGTTGAGGATCATTTTCAATTAAATTATGTGTGCTGATGAGTGACATTCGATGGGACTGCTCAGCTCTGATCCAAAGAGGCTCTATTTGTTCTCTTGCCAACACCTTCTTCATTTATGTAGTCCTTGCTTCCTCATGGTTCATCCATGATGCCAAAGACATCAATTGTAAATCCCCTAGCTTTGCATTAGGTTCCCATAAATTCATGTCTATGAAGGTCATGTTATGCAAATAAAACTCAGACATCTTGGCCCTATATTCCAATGTTCTTTGATCACAAAGATCAATTAACTGTCTATAATCCTAGAACGACATAGTGCTTCTTTGTGCTAGGGTCTTGATTTGGAACTACAACCACTATTCCTTAAGGTATATTGCATAAGACTTAGATGGCATCTTGCATTGGATTTCTTCCAAAGAGAGACTGGCCATGGATGCCAATTGATTCTCTCTTTCTTACAACTACCCTTTCAACCATGTATTTTCTGCCTCTGATGGATTCTTCATGATGGCCTCTCTATCCCTCAAGCTACTTAGCTCTCTACCCATCTCTTTGAGTTTCTCCTCCATGTGACCAATTTCCTCCACTCCCTTGGACCTGGAAATCTGCATCCATCTATGAGTTCTGGCTCTCTCTTTCTCAAGCTCAAAGAATAATGGAATGGATTTTTTTTGTGGAATGACTCTGCCCCCTTCAATAAATCTGTAGTGGGATTCAAGGTTAGGTTCAGGACTAGGCTCCTCTAGCTTTAGGTCCTCTCTCTTTGTTTATGGATGCCTACTTCCTTCCTCATCCAATTTTTGAGTTTCCTATAGGTTTAGTAGAGTTTCCTGTAGGACCGCATATGCTTCCTGTAGGTTCTATAGTGTATCCTGCAGGATGCCTTTTCCTTTGGATGACGTAGACCTAGTTACAGGCCTTCTCAGATAGGTGATAGGAGACTTAGGGGAGGTTTGGGCTGAGGATCCTTCTTCTTGAGTCTTTATAAGAGGAGCCATATTCTCCTACTGTTTAGGTGAGTCCTCAATAACAATGGGAACCTTTGTTGGAATTTGGGGTTTTCCCTACCTTATCCTTGTGATCTTCCTTCTTTTGAAGTATAAGGGGGTCTGCCTCTGTCTTTTGCCTTTTTGTTTGATAGGGGTGCTAAGGGAAGTGAGGGAAATTACTACCTTTCTCTCAGTGGGTTTTTGAGATACCCTAGGTGACTCCTCCTTGTCTTCTACCTTCTCTTTCCCATTGCCCTTTTGCTCTATGTTTTTCCCCTCTTCTTCTCCTTCTAGATCCTCATCTTGTTTATCAGTTTCCTCCTTGACATCTTCCTCTATTTCTTCATCACCTTCCTTCTCTTTCTCCTTTTCTTTCTTCTCATCTATCTCATCTTCATCCCTCTCTTCTTCTTCTCCTTTTGTTTTAGTTTCTTCTTCATCCTTTCCACTAACAGTTGGACTAACTATTGGTGGATAGGTGTTTCTACTCCAAACCCAGTTCTTCAAGAAGCCTAGAGTGATACCCATAAACCACACTATACCTGCCTTCACATGATATGTATTTACTAAGGTGCTACCTTACGTCATTCAAGGGGTATGGTAGGCTTGTTCTCCTTACTCCATTTTTGTCCTCAATGGGATCTTCTCCCTCTAAAAAGAACTTCTTCTTTGCAATATGGCTATCTCCCTTGTCTTCCTTTTTCCAAGGCACTCATAGGGGAAGTGTGGTAATCCTTCTTATGAGTTTAGGGGTGAGCTGTATGGAGAGGCCCCTCACACAATAGTAGCATGGGCTCTGGTCATTGGAATGAGGGAGAAAGAAAACTCTCGGGCCACTGCACCATCATACCCCCTTAATTTCTCAAAATACCCCACCCAATTATGCCTCGTGGAGATTTCTAACATAGGAGGGTGTTGGTGGATTCTCACTGTGTTAATGGGCTCCCTTCTATTAAGCCCCCCTGTCATTTTGGCTAGTGAAATTTGAGGAGTAGAGATGGTTGATACAAATTTTAATGCAGAAGTAAATGGGACTGAAATAATTGTGGAGTCAATTCCCTTACACAACTGCCAAATTCACTCAAACTAGGAGATTTTTCTGAGCAATTCACTTGGGAAAAGGGAAGTAAATACAGATCCTACCTCCTCATGATATTTGTTGTAGCCAACCCCTGAGTATCCCCTTCTAAAACTACTCTCAACCAATCCAGTAGACTGTCTGACTGTATCCTACAGGATTCCTGTAGGATTTCCTGTGTAATCCTATAGGAAGTCTTGTGCATGAGAAAGGTGGAATTTTTCTCTTATGTCGGTTGTCTGGGTACAAGAGCGGCTTTCTTAGAATGAGCCTCGAGGAGATGAATGCATGAGTGAATGGGGATCAATGATTATTTCCTCTTATGGTTGAGTTGAGTGAGGTGGCGTGTTGGCAGCTGAGGAGCATTTTCTATTTTTGGACCATTGGTCCCCACTACCACCTCATCATTCCCCTCTCCTCGTAATCAACTCCTAGTTCATGCCTCTGTAGACTTAATTGCTTTTGTCCCTCTCCTCTCTATTTTTGACTTGACTGCTGCCATGTGTGGGAGGACCAACTATATTTTCTTCGTTGACTGAATGAAGGTGGCCAAGTTAACTGGCCACCTTTTGCTTATAAGCCAACTCACTCACAACCTTTACATTTTTTGACTACATAATGAAAATGAGACAGTGAAGCAAGATACTTACCTATGGTGCTAATACCTTGTTGCAGTTTGTTGAAGACATGAGGTGCTTGTTGTGTGTTGGTTGCATGTTATTTTTCCTTCCTTTTTTATTACTCTTTGATGATTCCTTTGATGTGCAGGTACCTGGTGTTGAAGATGATGGTGTTGCTACTACTCTGGAGCTTCTTCTACCCTTTGATCTTCATGCTAGAAGCTTGTTACTACTCATGTTTTCTATTCTGTGGGATAGGCTGCTACAGGATTTCCTACAGGATGTCCTGTAGCTGCTTCACCCTCAGAATTTTTAATCATTTATCTGCAAGATTTTGAAGATGGATAGAGAGGAGGTCTAGGAGTGTGAATAATGAGTAAAACACTCAAGTGTTGTTCCCTTCTACCCTCTGTTTCATTTTTTTTCTCTGTCTTTTCTCTTGAGGACTGTGAATTTTTTTTTGAAAACTAAATTTTTTATGATGAATGCAAGGGCGATCAAGGTGGAGAAAGGTATGGTAATGAAGTTGTGATGTATGGATGTTATTTTTTGAAATGGCATGTCATTTTCTAAAACTAGGGTCACTTCCTATAGGATTCTCGAGCCATTGTAATTCCTATAGGATCATCCTATAGGTTTTTAGGGGATCCTGTAGGTTTACAGGGGATCCTGTAGAAAACGCAGGCCCCTTGTAAATTGAAGCAAAAGAGTGAAAAAATGGAAGAAATGGTGGAGTGATGAATGATGATGGGTGGAAAAATAAAAATGTGATTGAAATAGGTCCCTTTTTTATTCTCCTTTTTTCTTTGATTGTCCTCCCGCTGATCTGCAAACATAAATTTTTCATGATTTTTTTCTTTATTTTTTTTTTATTTTTTTATTTTTTTAAGACAACTAGTTTGCCTCTTAGAGGTTTTCATTTTAGCTATTTGCTCTAGGTGTGTCAAGAGAGGTTTTCACCCAAGGATCTTTTTATTCCCTTTTTTTCTTTTTCTTTTTGACACCATTGGGCCACCCCAAGAGGTTTTCAACCCAATAGTGGGACTCAGGTGCCTCATAGAGGTTTTCACTTGAGTCTTTATTTTTGTTTTTCTCTCTTAGTGATTTGATGAGGCAAGAGCTAAAACTTGCTCCACCACCATCATTGTTTTATTGATACCATCAATGAACTCTTGCTTTGACAAAGGCCTCTTGTAAACTTTCAGCCTGTGCCCATTAACAAGCAAAGGAATGGCCTTTGCATCTATGGTTTTGATTTGCACTAAACCATTATCATGACATCTCTCTATAACATAAGGCCCCAACCATCTTGTCCTTAACTTGCCCTTAAAGTCTTTATATCTGGAATTATATAACAAGGCCCATCACCTTCTTGAAATTATTTATCCTTTATGTTGTTATCATGCCAGATCTTCCTCTGAAGTTGAGTTACCTCTGTGCATAGGAGGGCCTACATTTTGAATTCATCTAAACCATTCAACTGGAGCAATCTCTCTTTTTGTGTAGTGCTGAGATCTAGATCTAGTTGGACTGCCATCCTCCTCAATGTGTTATACTCAAACTCAATGGATAGCAAGGCCTTTTTCCCATAGACCAGCTCATAGGGTGTGAATCCAGTGGTGGTCTTCCAAGTGGTATTATAGGTGTAGGTGGCCTCAACTAGTCTATTTTCGCAATATTTCATGTTGTTGCTAACCACTTTGGTCAAGATGCCCTCCAACGCTCTGTTGGTCACCTCCACTTGCGCATTAGCTTGTGGGTGATAGGGAGTGGAGGTCCTATGCTTGATCTTATGCAAGTTGAGCACATCTTCAATCATGTTGGAGGTAAACTAGCTGCCTTGATCAATGACTAGTTCTCTAGGGTACCCAAATTTGTAAAATACATTCTCCCTTAAGTACTCAGCCACCTTCTCCTTTGTTGCTTCTTTAATTTCCTTTCTTTCATCCCACTTAGTTAGATAGTTAGTGCACAAAATGATATATCACTTTTGCTTGGTAGGAGGGTCAATAGGTCTAATGAATTCCATGCCCCATTTGTCAAATGGCTCAAAAGACACTTGAGGTTGCAGAGGCATTTCATCTCTTGGAGTACGCTTTCCCATCCTTTGGCACCAATCACACTGATTAGTATATCTTTTCACATCCTGATGAATAGTGGGCTAATAATACCCAGCTTGTAACACTTTAAATGATGTCCTCTTTGCTGCAAAGTGACCTCGACAAGGCCCATCATGACAGGTCAAAAGGACGTCAAAGACTTCCTCCTCCTTGACATATCTTCTCAGAATTTGATCTGGGCCAAGTTTGAAGAGGTTGCCCCCAATCCAGGTGAAGGGGGCGCTCTTCCTTAAAATCTTGCTTTTCTCTTTGGAGGATAGATGTGGTGGGAATTGTGCAGATACCAAATAGGTTTCTATGTCAGTAAACCATGGAGAGAGAACTGAAATGGGGAATATGTGTTGATCCGTAACAGATCATCAACCATTCCCTCTTCACCTGCAGGCAAAGTTAATCTAGACAAAATGTCTGTAACAACATTTTCCTTGCCAGGCTTAGCAACAATAGTTATATCAAACTACTATAATAAAAGTAACCATCTAATAATATAGGCATTCATATCAGGGTTATTCACTAAATATTTGATTGCAACATGGTCAATATCTACAAATATTTTATAACTTGTAATATAATGCTTAAATTTGTTCAATGAATGTACAACGACCAAGAGCTCCTTTTCGGTCACTGTGTAGTTCAGTTCGGCCTTTGACAAATTCTTACTGATAAAGTAAATGGAATAAGGCAATTTCTCATCTATTTGGCCTAGGGCTGCTCCTATGGATTTGTGTGAGGCATCAACATGAATATGAAAAGGAAGGGCCTAATTTGGGCCTCGGAGAATTGGTGCAGTGGTTAACTTGTCCTTCAGGGTGTCTAGGGCCTCCTGATAGCTTTTTAACCATACAAACTTACAGTCTTTGGCCAATAACCCAAATAAAGGAGAAGCCAACATGATAAAGTCTTTTATAAACCTTTGGTAGTATCTAGCTAACCCTTGGAAACTTCTGACATCTCTCTGTTTTTGTGGAGGTGGGACCCTTTGGATGATAGCTATTTTGTTTGGGTCCACCTGTAGTCCTTGCTGAGATATTGAATGACCTAGAATGGTCCCTTCAGTGATCAAGAATTCACATTTCTTGGGACTGAGAGATAGGTTCATTTCAATGCATTTGTGTAGAACCTTACCTAAGTTGAACAAAGCCTCCTCTAAAGGACCTCCATAAGGTGTGAAATCACCCATATAGATTTCTAACGCATCATGGACTAACTCGACAAAGATACTCAAGACTTCTCTCTAAAAAGTGGCAGGAGAATTTCATAGGCCAAATGGGAGGACCCTATAGATGAAAGTACCCCAAGGACAAGTGAAGGTGATTTTATCTTGGTCTTCTAGGCTGATCTGGATTTGATTGTACTCGCTGAATCCATCTAGGAAAGAGAAAAGCTTTTCCTTGCTAGGCCATCTAGCACTTGGTCAATGAAAGGTAGAGAGAAATGTTCATTCTTTGTTTCTTTATTTAACTCCCTGTAATCAACATAAATTCTCCACTTACTATTTTTCTTTGGAACCAATACCAAAGGGGAGACCCACTGACTATCTAAGATAGGGTAAATGAATCCTGCATCTGGCAATTTTGCAATTCTTCTTTGACTGTATTGTTAAGAGCTAGGTTCATCCTCCTTTAGGGTTTCTGGATTGGCTTGCAACCCTCTTTGAT
The DNA here is from genome assembly GCA_000404065.3 of Pinus taeda. Lineage (NCBI taxonomy): Eukaryota > Viridiplantae > Streptophyta > Pinopsida > Pinales > Pinaceae > Pinus > Pinus taeda. Next base: position 10,088 of record APFE030556222.1, on the reverse strand, counting down.
ATAAATATGGTGAGTACACACTGAGGGGTGCGCTCCCTTCATTTCTCGGTAACTCCAAGCAAAGGCATCTCGGTGTTCCTTTAGCATGTTGCACAATTTTTCTTCTTGGAGAAGTACAGAAAGAGATGGATTGATTTTCAAAGTTCTCTCAAGATCAATTTCTATGGTTTTGGCATGGATAGGATTGGGGTCAGCTAAGCATAGATCCAATTGATCATTGTTTTGGGTTTCCTTTACTACTTCCTCTAAGGACAATGTACTAGGGATTGGACTTTGGAGTATATGTTCGATCAAATCATCTTCATCTCACTATCCCCCTCCCATGGTTGTTTCTAAGGTATAGAGTTGGGTGAAATAAACTTCACCTTCCTCCTCCTCTTCCAGCCACAAAGGTAAGTCATGTTCTAGAGAAGGTTGAGCATCTTGGTATAGGACTAACTACTTGGACATATGGCCATTCTTGATGGTCATATTTCTAGCTCTGCAACTAATGTAAGCATCAGCAATGGCTAACCAGGGCCTCCCAAGGATGAGAGGGTAACCAAAAAGCTTTGCCTTAGGCTAGAGAACTAGGAAATCTATAGGGTATTCCCAAGAACCAATGGATACCATCACATACTCCACAATCCCCTCAGGGGCCACTGTGGAGCAGTCTGCAAGTTGCAGAATTGTTGTGGTCTTCCTCAATGAACCTTGGAGGTTGAGCTTGAGCATGATGTCCCTGGTCATCACATTAATGGCAGCCCCAAGATCGATCAAAGTGTGTGGGACAATGGTGCCATTGATGTGCACATCTACTACAGGGCTTCTAGGGTCCAAATATTTTGGACATATTACCTGCCCCAACATTAAGTCGGACAGTTGTCCAATGACATTAATTGTAGGGGCATCTCTTTTTCGCCTCCCTGGATGCTTGAAGCACTTTTCCTTAATCAACATGTTGTAAATAGGTACATCCTTGATAGCTTGGAGAAGTGCAATTTTGACACATAGGTTTTTCAATTCTCCTAGAAGCTCAGTCTCTTCTGGGGTAGACTGTGGTGGTTTAGTTAATCTCTTAGGAAAGGGTGGTGGCTAGCCAGAATCTTGCAGATACGCTAACAAAAGTTGTAACTAGGGAGAAATTGAGAATATGCTTAGTTTCAATTGGTCTTCAAGGATGAAGATGAAGATGAGAAACAACTAGGTCAAAAGAGGAGTCATTGTTCAGCAAATGAAACAGTGGTGGAGTTTCTACAATCATTCTCCAAGTGGGAGATTGTTGGGTGTGGAGCATGATTATTTAGAGGTCTTTGTTTTAGCTAGATGTATACCCTAGGAAGTTTGTACACCACTCCATGCGGGGGGGACTTGTCCCCCCTGCGGGAATTTAGGGGGGTCGATCCCCCCCTACTGGGGGGGCCGAGGGCCAATGGTCCCCCAACGAGGGTTTCGAGGGCAATGCCCTTGAAGCTAAAAATAGATGTAAAATTGCCTTGTAAAACTATAGTAATTTCTAGTCAATCTGAGTTGTTCATTAGGTGGATGACCTGATCGTAGAACTTATGTTTAGTTTAGGGTTTTTTGCCCTAGAAGGCAACCCCTCTCTTTGTATGAGGGCATTGTATTGAGGTTGTGTAATAGATGTGTATTCTCTGTGCGAGAAACAGAGAGGTGAGACGGTGAGAGAAAACAGAGGATATTATAGCGGATCTGCTGTAGGTTGTGTCTCTTCATTTTTCTGGATAATAAAAAGGAAGGAATGGTTGTTCAGGGTGGACGTAGCCAAAACTGGGTGAACCATGTATATCTATGTCTCTCTGGTTTTTATGCATTTTCTATGTTTATATTTCTACTATATTCTATGTGTTCCATTGCTCTATAATTTATAATTTTCAAACAACTCGGACAAATACATCTTGGAACAAAAAAGGATCTAAAGTATGTAAATCTCAGTACTTGTTGTATGCCTCAAGAGTGGAAAGATTTTATCTTCCTCTTCAATAATTACCAAGATGTATTTGCATGGATGTACAATGATCTTAACACTTACGATACACGAATAATCCAACTTGTAATTCCCAGTAAAGAAGGAGTAAATCCTATCCTGTAGAAACTAAGAAAATTTCATCACATGCTTGAACCCCTCAAATAGAAAGAGTAAGAAAACTATTGGATGCTCAGATCATATTTAAAGTTTTTAATTCAACACGGCTCTACAATATGCTTCCAGTAAGGAAGAAGTTCGGGGAGATACATTTGTGCGTTAATTTTTTTCAATTTGAATCGCACCTTAGAAAAAGATAATTACACATTGTTGTCAATGGAACAAATATTGCGAAGAATATCGACATCTAAAAAAATTTCATTGCTAGAAGGTTTTTGAAATACAACCAGGTTCTTGTGACAGAACCTGATAGGCAAAAAACTATGTCAAGAACCAAGTGGGGTGCATTTTCCTTCAAAAGAATTACTTTTGGACTTGTTAACATAGGTGCTACTTTCTAATGTGCCATGGACACCATGTTCTGTGTTTTGATTGGACAAAGAATTGTGGTTTACTTATATGTTGTGACCATGTTTTTGAAGAAGAGATCTGATCAATTGCATCGTATAAAAGAAAATTTTCAAGCAATGTCGCAAATATATGATATCTCTTAATCCTAAGAAGATATTTCTCATAGTGTCTGAGTGAAATCTCTTGGGCCATTTCATTAAAAAGAGTGGGATTAAAGTGGACCCTCAACAGGTTAAAACTATTACTTAGATTCCCTTCTCGATAAACAAGAAAGATATGCAATCCTTCTTGGCAAAAATCAATTTCCTTCACAAGTTCATCTCAAAATACACATAGATAGTGAAATCGTTACAACATATAATAAATAAGGATGTGACCTATAAGTGGGATAAAAGGGAAAAGTTGTGTTCACCCATATTAAGCAAGTGATTATAGGAGCTCCAACAATTTACAGCCTAGACTTCGGAAAAGATTTGCAGTTGTACACTTTTGCTTCTCATACTTCTCTTGTTGTCATTCCCACACAAAATGATGATCAAGTTAAAAAGTGACATATATCATTCATGAGAATCAACTTCCAAGGACCTGAACTAAACTATCATGCAATTGATAAACAAGCTTATGAATTTTTATTTTTTTTAGTGTAGTCTCAAAGTATCCATAGTAATAATCATATTTGTCAACGTTTCAAATCCCAACAGGGATTCATCATCAGGACAATTCATATGGAAGTCAAAGAGTCATGAGAGAAGTCCATGAGTCACAAGGGAGGTAGAGAGTCACCTCCTTTATTTTATAAATACCCTCATAGATCAAGAAAAGGATTTTTTTCACCTCAGCTCCTCCCACTAGGAATTAGAGAGGAAGATAGTTATTTTGAGGAGTAAGTGGTAGCTCTAATGCTCCACTATTGAAGCTAGTGGTGTTCAGTGTACCAATGTATCTTGGAACACTTGCTTAATACTTGAAGCTCATTGAGTTAGCACAATTTCATGTGTATGTCATAAATATTGTAAGAATATTATTTTAATATTTACGATATATGTTTTTTTCATCTGTAGTAAAGAATTTGAAATATTTCGGTGGATTTGGTGCTGATATTGTTGAAGGTGTGTTGTACTTGTTTTAATTATCATTGCTTCTATGTGAACTATTTTGCTAGTTTGTCAACTCTTTTTTCATATATATATGCTTGTGCATCTTTATTATATTAGTACTATCTCTTTACTTAAAGGATCACTTTTATTTCCCCCTTATTGAAATAACATTGATACATTTCTCAACTAAACATTCCATAAAGCATACTCACTTGTTCATTCAAAATTATATTTACATTACTGTCTTGCACTAACCATTGAAACCAAGGAAAATCTCTAAGAAAAATGGCAGCCAAGCCCTATTTCCAAAAGGGATCCTACACCAAATGGTGTGAATTCTAATTGGGAGTTTTCATCAAGGAGACCCCTTTGTATGTTGGTGGGATCCAGCATTGTCAACAAATTGACAATCATGTACATCCTTTCCTTGTGTGATTTCTTGGCTAGCCATGGTGTAGTGGGTTCCCTGTTTGGTTGAGATTTGGATACCAATAGAATTTAGATCCTAGTTGAGGTGGTCCAAGTAAAATCCCAAGGGTTGAAAGTGGATAAGGTTTTCTCTAGGTGATCCCTTGCCAAGTGGGTGGAGACAAGAAGAATCCTCTAGGTATGGTGAAGAAATTTTGAGGCATCCACTCTTACATTGGTTTTGGTGATTTATGGACTTAGTGTTAGGTGAAATCACTATGGATTAAGGATAGAGTTAATTTTCTTTTGGATTCCCTGTTTGGTTATTCTTTGATTTTTCCCATGTAATCCCAATTTCATGTTTCGAATATGGCATGCAGGTGATTGGGCTAGAAGAAAGGTTTGGTTTGACCCAATCTATGATCGAGTGAAATGTGGTGCCCCGGACTTGGTTGGTATTGTGCATATGTTAATATGTGTTATTATTTAATGAAGATCAATGATCACAAGTTTTGGTTTAATGTGTTAATTTTTTGTCTAGTTTGTCATGGCTCCATTACTGGTCAAGTGTATGTTACATGCATAATGTATTTGTTGTTTTATGAAGTGCTCTTGTTATTTATATATTTAATGGTTTGATAGGAACTTGGATAATCTATATGTATGAATGAGCTAATCTATGTTTTATTACATCTAGTATGAGAGGGCAACAAGCCTTCTTGATGAACATCTATTGAACCTAATGAAAATAGTGAACAAACTTTGGATTCATGACCTACATGTACCTTAGTCACAAATTGTTTGTATAAATGAATAATGTTTGTTAGGAAAGAATGAGCCACAAAATAGCCTAAGGAAAAAGCATGAAGACTTATACATATTTATAAGGAGAGCTTCAGCGTAAATCACATAAGAAAGATTTCTGCCAACGCGTTTCGAACCAACCCATGTGGTTCATCGTCAGGACAAGTTGAAAATGCAGATCTAGCTCAGCGTTATAAATAGTCCAAGCAGAGACTCCAATGGCTAAAATACTCCAAACGGCTATTTTATCATTCAAGAACCCTAGTCAAACTTCCTCTAATTAAATTTAATATTAAAATGTTATTAATATTCAGAAGCTAGTCAATCTGGAATAAAAATTCATTTATTTAATTTCCCAATATGAAACCTCAATTTTTTTTTTTTTTTTTTATTTTTTTTTTATATATAATATATACATATATAGATATACATATATATATTACTATTATTAATTGATTTATTAAATCTGACTTAAATATATATGTATATTCTAATATTATTGTACCTAATCTTCTAAAAGCCCTATTTGTTATTATTGTTATCCTAATTAATCATATTTATAATTAATTAATAATAGATTTTATAGAAGACCGTTAAATTGGGTCAATTAATAATTTATTAAAATAATAATGCATTATATATACGTTAATTATTGAGATTATATGTGTAAAATAATAATATATATAATAAGTCCTATAAAAATAATTAGTTAACTAATTTATATTAATATATATATGTCCTAAATAAAATACGAGGGGTTATATGTATTAATATTATAGAAAAAAGGTTAAATTAGGATAATTGCAGATTAATTTGATATTATATATATAAATTAAATTTTTTAATGTTATATGTATTAAATATTAATAGCATAAATTAATAAAATATTAAAATAAATATTAATTAATTAAATATATTTAAATGTCTATAGAAACCTAAATAACTAATAATATGTTATGGTTATACTATTAATTAATATAAATGAGGGACAATGAATACTAAAAGAACTAAATGCTTATGAATTAACCTTATCATGATGAGGGAGATATTTCTTATTAATAAAAAAGCTATAAAAGACTGTTAATTGCATTGCCCTTTGTTTTAATATTGTTTTTAATAATGTAAGAATAGTTAATGATTAATTTAAGCTCAATTTTCATAATTTCTACATAAAATGTGATACTGCACAAGAGGAGGATAATCCTACGAAGAACAATGCTGCCAACGATAAGCGAAAACCAGACTCACAAGACAAAATCATTACCACCTAAAGAAAGAACCTGGAAGAACAGAGGGGAGGAAGAAAATTTAAGACGACAACGCAGGGATCCAATTTCTACTAACCTTCCACCCATCATCTCTGTTGAGGTTGATGGGTCTTCGCTCAATTTCGATAGCTTCCCTTAACTTGCGATGATGAAACCGATCCACCCTGGCAATGACTTTGGCCTCTTCATGCAGCACATGATGCTTAGTTTTGTCCACATGCTCTGCTAGAGCTGAGGACTTTATTCTACCATGCCTCAGGTCCACTGCATGCTCGCCAATTCTCTGCTGGATGGAGCGCCCTTTTTCCCCTATATAAGGGGTCCCACAAGAGCAAGGAATCAAATAGACCCCTTTCATGTCTTTGGGGTCGACCGGATCCTTTACTGACCTCTGGGAGTTACGAATGGTTTTGAGAGGCCTGAAGGTTGAGGGGATATCAAACCTCCTAAGGATTCGAGCAATCCAATCCGTGGTCCCTTGGATATATGGAATATGGACACCTGGATGGCGCTCCTTAGGCTCTTTTTTACTAAAAGCATTTTTGGAGGCAGTAAGGAAAGCCTTTTGACCCAGGTGCCTGCTATATCCGTTCTCCACAAAGACATCGAGGAGGTGGTTTTTCTCCCTATCCAGGTTTTCTTTATACAAGTCTCAATTCTACAACTTATACATATTGTTGACAGAGTTCTCGAAAACTCTGGACAGTTGGCTTGAATACTGACCCTAAATTTTTGGAACAAGATTTGTGGCTGCACTATCAGAATTAGGAGATCTCAGCCACAACCACACTGAGGATGGGTCATGCATGCAACTGGAGGCCTCTAGCCACACTGAAAGTACTGTATTTGTGTTGTTGAGAAGTAATATAGGTCAAGGAGTGGTCTAAGCTCAGGGAATATGATCACCGAGGAAAGTTAGGATGACAACAATGTCATCGCATGTCCTTGAGTGTTTACAATCAATTTTGGACAAGTGGAACCCATTTTTGTAACTGCATCTTGGAAGTTGGGTTATGCATTGTAACTTTCCATTCACATTTATCGTGGAAATCATGTAAAAGTGGGTAAATGTGGGGTGGGGTGTTATAGAGTGGTATCAAAGCTTCCAAGTTCAAATACTTGGACTCGATGGGCTATATCATAGATGAAAGTAAGAGAAAAGGTTCTAAACTAGACCTTTGGAGATTAAAAACATGGATCTTTGTGATATTTCAGGAATGATTGCTTGTTGGGTGCCAATGGTTACTACTTGTTGAATTTCGCTAGTAATTATTTTCTAGTAATTATTTAAAATGTAGGACTATGCAAGTTAATATGTGGACGTGGAAATGCAAGGATCAATGAGTACAATAACTATAATTTTTGTTATAATTTTTCTTCTCTAGAGATTCAAAAACTACAAAATTTTCCACATTGAGGGTAATCCCACTGATAATGTGGTTAAAATTTCAGGTATTGGTTCACAATATTTTAGAAATTATGATCAATGGAACATGGCCTTCCTGAATGCATCTTTAAATAGGTAATTTTGGAATTTATGTCATAACTTATCTTACGTTAAGATCCAAAAGCTGAAAAATGTCCATATTTAGGGGAAATCTTGTTGTAATGTAGTAAAAAATTCAGGTATTGGGTCACAATAGTTTAGGAGATATGAGTAGAGGAAGTCAAGACTCCTGAATGTTCCTAAAACATGGCATCAGAAAGTTCATGTTGGAATTTGTGTTATAAATTTCATTTTGGGTAATTGTAGGAGCTGAAAATTTATCCGCAGTGAGGGGAAATCCTGTTAATAATGTGGTAAAAAAATTTGATATTGGATCACAATATTTTAGGAGATATGACCATTGGAAGTTGAGGTTTTTGAATGCTCCTAGAATTGTGCACCAAATAGGATTTTGTTAGAATTTTTGTTATAGCTTTTCATATATGAGGTTCCAAAAGTTGAAACTTGAACCATACTAAGAGAAACTACCACTGATCATCTAGTTTAGTTTCCATAACTTATGCTTCTACAATTTAAGATATAGGCACTGGATCATTCACTATATTAGTTTGCATGCTAAGTGTTTTATGATATGCTTAAATGGTTCATTGATTCATTGCATACAAATTGTTTGATGGAATTTCCCTATGAGTATGTTGTTCATGGTTTAGGATAATATTGTTTTGTAATAGTATTTTTGTAGCTAATTTATGCTTATTTGTATGCAAAGATTTTGTTATATTAGTTTTCATATAATATTTTTGAAGAAATGCTTAAATGCAAATAAAATAGTATAGTGGTTGTTTGAAAAAAATGTAACAATATGGTAATTGTTTGAAGAAAATGTTGATTTCTGGATAGATAGCATTGTTAATATTATTGTATCTAATCTATGCCTATTTTCATACAAATAATTTGAAGATTTGCATGCAAGGAATTTGAAAAGTTTCATGTAAGGAAATGGAAAAGTGGAATGATTATGTGGCATTTTTTTAGTTAGTATGTTAGAAGTGGAATAAGTGCAAAGTTTGTGATTTAATTTCATACAAAATGTTTGACAAAAGGTATACAAGATAAATGCTACTCAATTATTTGTCTACAAAAATATTTGAATAAAGGTTTACATGCAAAGTGCTTTAAAAAATGAATGAGAAATGAAAATCATGTTTTGTCAAGTGTTGCTAAATTTAATAGAGGTACATGAAAAGCGATCTCATAGAGATTTGTAATGAATCTCTTTTCAAATAATATGTTTATAATTGTAACTTTGATTTTCCATTGATAACTTTGAAGTCCCCATTTACATAATTGAACATTGGAGATCAGGACATTTAATTAGTTACCCCTTATACCTTAGTGTGGACCATGAGTGGTAAGGGAGTATGTGATTATGTGAAATTATTTTGTTTTATATATCAATATATTGATGTTACTTAAATGTTGACTTGAGTTGATGTAACAAGATAAAGATGCAAAATTTTTAGATTCCCTATATTAGCCCAACAAGGATTGCAAAAGTTCATGATTGAATGATGCAGTCAAAATTATGAAGGGGAATCTCTCAACTTACCTTGTGCTTGTTATAACTTTATTTGATGTTCTCAGAAGTTATAATAAGTTGATGACTAATATGATATGCATAATAAAATTCTAGATATGAATTATTTTAGAAATGCATATCCATCATATAGGTATTAAACACTGATATACTAGATGCATGAAGGTAAGCTAAGTGCATACAATAATGGATTTTCATGAATAAAGGCTCTCATTTTGTTGTCATAACATGATTTAGATGACTAAAAATGGTTAATGATGAGCATGTAACCATGAGTAGGTTGATAACATAAATGGGAAAATAATGAGAGTTTTGTAAGTAGCCTTGAGGAACGAATGCTATGGAAAATAAGGTGTTGATGAGAGATTGGCACAAGTGACACCTATGGTTGTTGATATCCATATTGTGACAAAGTTGTGAGTGAATTAATGAGAATTTTTATACTAGAAAGTGGTTCTGTCCAGATATGTGTTCTAAGAACGATTGATTATGATTCTTGAACTTATTCACCCTTAAAGCATTGTTTGAATGTTTGATTAAGTGCATGATATGAGTAACATGCTTATGATATTGCATGAAGGAATGTTCTTTTCTTAAGACAATTGGATTAATACAACGTGTGTTGAGACAGCTACTATGCATATGAGTGCAAGTGGGTTCTAGTTGGAGGGCTATGGCTAATGACTATGAGCTAATTGCAAAGTATGTCAGGGTTGCTAGCCTTGGTAAAAAACCGATTTCAAATTAATAGACATTATGACTTGATCCTTGGAACATATGACTCACATGTGTGATTAGTTGCAGAGAAACATGGTTGGTATTAGCATGGCAATGCAACATTTGATTTGTTTATGTTTCTATAAAAAAAATTGGGTGAATGTGATAGCACACAATAAGACTCAATTGCAACAAGGTAAAAAGGTAAAAAGGTAAAAGAAAGGAACTGGGTGAGAACTCCTTTGCCTGTGTT